>CM040188.1:0-25000 GCA_022606455.1 Callitettix versicolor | reverse complement strand
GACAATTTAATTTTATCAAATTGTATTCAGTTTACGGTAAACAACATATTGGGAAGAATTTACCGTGAGTAAAAATTTAGATTTAAATAAATTGTACCTAAGGAAATATGTAAACCCAGATTAATTTGAACTTGTTTCTTAAATACATTAGACTAGGAGTTCACTGTTATCATGGAAATTCGCTTCCTGATAGAAACGAATTTACAAAAAGTAACAATAAAACAATATTTTTGTTTTCATATGATGTAAGTCTGCGTAAAAATTTGCATTTTCTTGAAGACGGTTTGGAATGGGTACTCGGACTTCGCTGAGTAACATGCCCAAGCTATGAATAAAACAGGACCGAAATACCCTTATTGAACGGTTTAGTTTACTGCTGAATAGGTTTGGTCGAAGTTTGCTTACGTACTAAACATAATACGAGGGCTATTCAGAAAGTAGATTACGTTTTTGGATAAAAAAAAAACTAAGTACAGGAAAAAAAATTTATTATATACATTTGAAAGAGGAACTAAAATACTATTTTTCGACATAATCGCCAAACAAATTTAGACATTTGTCATATCGGTGAACTAGCTTTGAAATTCCCGTGTCGTAGAATTCCGCCGCCTGTGACGCCAGCCAGTCAGTCACGCCCGCGCGGAGATCTTACGACAAAGATGGTGAATCATTTCTTGATCGCATCGTAACGGGAGATGAGACTTGGGTTAAGCACGTTACCTGTGAGACAAAACTACAGTCTATGGAGTGGGGGCACACAAATTCCCCCAAAAAACCGAGGAAATGTTTGCAAACCCTGTCAGCAAGGAAGATCATGGCGACCGTTTTTTGGGACAGGAAAGGTGTTCTTCTGGTTGACTTCCTAGAACGTGGAGCAACCATAAACTCAGAAAGGTATTGCCAAACATTACGAAACTTAAGACGAGCTATCCAGAACAAGCGGAGAGGAAAACTGAGTGCAAAAGTGTTGTTTTTGCACGACAATGCCCGCCCTCACACGGCAAATCGAACAAAAGACGTCTTGACAGCCTTCAAGTGGGAGATTTTCCCTCATCCACCCTACAGTCCGGACCTGGCACCTAGTGATTTCCACTTATTCCCGAAGATGAAGACTTGGATTGCAACACAGCGCTTCGATGACGACGCAGATTTCCGCGCGGGCGTGACTGACTGGCTGGCGTCACAGGCGGCGGAATTCTACGACACGGGAATTTCAAAGCTAGTTCACCGATATGACAAATGTCTAAATTTGTTTGGCGATTATGTCGAAAAATAGTATTTTAGTTCCTCTTTCAAATGTATATAATAAAATTTTTTCCTGTACTTAGTTTTTTTTTTATCCAAAAACGTAATCTACTTTCTGAATAGCCCTCGTATTTCCCAAAAATATCCTCTTCGGAAACTGAAATAAAGGTAAACCATGGCCGCCGTCGGCTTTTCGATTTACTTCAAAACTGGTTAGGGTGAACTTCGCATCACCTTTCACACAACACAGTGTCTGGCACACGTTATTGAAGTAAAGTTCCATAACTTAAATCACGATGCCTAATGACATTTTTCGTTAAATTTTTTTAATGTTTTAAAGTCGATTGTCAAATCTATCGATGTAATTTGGTTGTTATTTTCATATTGATTTATTTATAGTCGAAACAAATAAAATTTGTTAACTGACTGAATATGAAAACCGATTTTTTTAATTTGTGGAAAAGTTTAGTTAATTACTTTGTATTTCAGGTAGCTTAAGAAAATAAATACTTTTATAACGAATGGAATACGACAAATACCCAAATAAATACCTTAAAATCCAAGAACAGAAAATAGAAATTGTAAAAGAGTTCAAATATCTTGGTGAATGGATTAGTTGGAATGCAGATGAAGGCAAGGCAATGGAATCCAGGAAAAACAAACTTGAGTTGGCCTTCCAATTGACGAAAGAAACATACAATAAGAAATCCCTTTCATGGGGGTCCAAAATTAAACATTATAAAACAGTGATCAAGTCGGAAGCACTGTACGCAGCAGAAACATTAACCATGAATCGCATAGGCCAGATAGAAAAGCTTGAAATAACGGAAAGGAAAATCTTAAGAAAAATTATAGGAACAAAATTTCAGGATAATAAGGTAGTATATATAAGAAATGAAGCTCTCTATAAGAAAATTGAAAAACTGTCAGATACTATGAGAAAAAGGAGAATACATTTTTACGGCCATCTTCTTAGAATGAACTCCAATAGATTGACGAAACAGGTGTTTGATTTTTTCCATAATCGTAAAACAAAACCGAACTGGTTTAAAGAAATTGAAAAAGACCTAATAGAATTAAAAATTACAGAAAATTCACTGCTTGACCAAACTGCTAAGATAAGTACCAAGGACGAAAGAATAAGATTCCAAGATAAAACCAAAATAAGACCTAAACCTGTCATTTCGGAAGAGGAGAGGAAAAAAAGATCGGAAAGAATGAAGAGCTACTGGGAACAAAGAAAAGCACAGCGCGCAAGAAATGATTGATTCAGCGTACCCCAAAGAGGGTGAAACGAAAAGAAGAAGAAGAATGGAATACGTTCAATGATTTTGTCTCTAGCTACAATCAATAATTCAATTTCTAAATAGGTCACCGAAGATTACAGCCGCCGACCTATTCTTGCGGTTAGTCGCTCGAGTGGCTAGAAACCAAAACCCATTCCTGGACACCTTGGCTATGCGGTTAGGCCTATATGAGTAAACGCTTTTAATCAACTACTGTTTCTATTGTTGAATAAACTCGGATAATTTGATACGTGCTGGCTGTGCGGTTTTGCTGGCTGTGCGGTTTTGCTGGCTGTGCGGTTTTGCTGGCTTTTCAAATTTAACCGCAAAAAAACTTAAGACCTACAACATTTCAGCCTACAAAAAATTCTGTTTGCATGTAATACAAGCGCGCAAGAAAACCACTAAAAATATTAAAAAATTTTAAAACCTTTTAAATTAGAACTCTTAATTCTATTTTCTTCCTAACACCTTGAAGAGTAACATACTTCCCCACAGTGCGCCCACATAAGACCACTTTATACAATTTTTGCATTTTATTTAGTTACTTGAAATTTATTGCATAACTACACTATGATAATAGACGTTTACAAAATATTAAATCCAGCAAGAAAGACAAAGTAAGGTAATTTTCCGTGCCATTTCAGTAAACTTCATTAACCTAAATTTTCTTAAAAATCTTGTTGAAATTTGTGCCGGACTAAATCGAGAATAACCTCATCAATCTCTGTGTTTATAAATGGCAAGAGTAACCTCATCAGCCTTATCAGTGGATATCGTTGGAACCTCTAACAGCTACCCAGAAATTATCGTTCCCTTTTTTGTAGGAAGATCGATTAACTTGCTTTTTTCTATTGACAATTATGTTCCTTTGGAAAAATCTTCAATAAAAGGATTTGAAAACTATTTGTACTTACACGTAGTGTCGCGTTCAGAAAAGTAGAATCTAAGCGGTACTTCAAACCCCTACCTAAGAGTAGGTCGTTTTAGCACGGGGTTGTTATGGAGTCAAACTTCACACAGTCATCGTCTTAAAATGGCCGCTTATCTTCACAGGATAATGTTTGTTGAAGTAGACCTTACCTGATTTTGCTGTGCCAAGAATTTAAACAACCACTATTAAACTACTTTACCACTTTGCTTTGAATCACATGGAGTAGCCTACTTGTTCCAGGAATACTGAGCTCAATGCACTAAAGGTTTGTCAGTCTTACTACATACATTTCCTAAGAGTGACACCGCTAAATTAGGTCCATCACGATAATTCCACTCTCTGTATCGGTTAGAAATGCACTTATTTAGATTAAGTTTCGTGCGCGCGCATCGTGCCCATCTCAAATCGTGATGTCTTCTGAAACAATATTATTGCTGTATTGTTACAAAACGAAATGACAAGAACTCAATACTTCCTAATTTTTAGCAAGTTTTCATTAGAAAATGTTATTCGAACAGTCATTTCGATAAGTTCCGCGTAATAGGATGTGCGTCGTTCATAACCTCAGAATCCGTTTTGAAGTTTTGTAAAAATGTATATGTTACGGTAAATGTGATTAATCCGGTGATTATATATAATAACCGGTAATTATGCATAATCACTATTAAATTTGGTAAATATGATTAATTTTTGAAAAAGTATCAAATTAACCTATTTGTTTGCGTAATTCCCAACTCGTAATGACGACCACGTGATTTCAGTTGTAGTTCTCATTTCGTTGCGTCTAGACGTTTCCGCTAACGTCTAGTATTTTATAAAACATTGAATAATGGCTGGTATGCTTGAGCGTTTTAATTCCAAATTAGTTAATATTATGGATACTAAGAAAGCAAACAGTGGTTTTCTGACGAAAGAAAGACATGATGATTTGTTTAAAAAAGTGAATAATAATAAAAGCAAAAGTAGTGGGGAAAACCGGAAGATTATCAAAGACTAAAAAAATACAATGTAATGAAAGTAGGCAATGTTGAAAAACTTATCTTTCCCGTAAGTGAAGACAGCTGCAATGTTATATTTTACGTGTACTTTGAAGAACTTTTACCATAATTCATGAGGTACACATATCAATAGGCCATGATGGTAGAAACAGGATGTTAAAGGAACTTCAAAAAAAAGGTCAAAACATTACTACCGGAGAAGTCATGATTTACTTAAATTTGTGTGAAAGTTGTCAGTAAAACCAAGGTACCTAAGAAAATGTTGAAGGTTTCAAATCTTGAATTTCCTGCTGGTAAAGCAAGTGAAACAGTGACACTACGAATACCAGACGTTGGCAGAGCAAGAAGTGATCCCCGAAAGTTATCAACGGTGATATTAGAAGTTCAAAATGAAGAGTTTTATCAGTTAGGAAGACTTTCACAGTTGTATACCGGAAATCAATTCACAATTTGTGAAGAAAAATTTATTTTGCTTGACGATGTTCCGGATCTAGCAATATCACTTCGAGAATGCGTTAGAAAGACATCTCTTCCTGGAGGTCAGGGATATCAGCGATATGTTTGTAAGGGACAATGCGAGTCTGATAAGTGCAAATGTAAAAAATCTGGCAAACTTTGTATTTCTAAATGTCATAACAGTCTAATATGCTTAAATAAGTAAACTTAAAATATTTAGTAATTTGTAGCAATAGCGTTTAACCAACATATAAGTTTTTAATATTCGCAAAGTATCAAAATTTCATCATAATGTGTTCAGACAATTAAAAACAATTTAGTCTGATTGTATTGTTTTAATACGATATTGACTGTTTTGGTTCTTTTCAGATGGAAAACAAAATTGCAAATACGACAGAATCGAGCACTATTACAGTGGTAAACGCAAGCAATCAAAGAAAGGTAAATTAGTAAACAATTGTTTCTTAAATTAGTAAACTCATAGAGGTTTCGAACTGGAATTCTTCCGAAAATATTCTTCCTAGATAGTGCAAGTCACTTCTGAGAACAGTTAAATATATCTAGAAATGCTTTTTTTTACATTTTACATAATGTTTGTTTTAGGTTCTTTTTTTCGTCAAAATTGTTAAATATAAGATTTTCTAAAAATAATTTCTGACGAGTTTGACCAACTTTTATTCAAATTTAGTTTTCACGTAACGGAAGAAAATGTTTGGCTATTTATTTCCTAAAACAGTTGTTTTCGAAAACCATAAAAAAAAAAATCAGAAACCAGCTTCTGCTCAAATAAGTATGTAGGCCTACACCAAATTCGTATTATCGAAATTTAGGTTTTCAATGTAAGTGGACAACATAAAAAATAAACCGCCCATTTGAAGAATATCAGATGTATCGCTTTTGAAAAGTTAGGTCAATTGTTCAGTTCTTCGATAGTTTCAAAATGAAATTTTGGAATAAATTTTAACACATAGCTTTTAAAATATTTTAAAAATAATCTAATTGTACTTGAAACAGTCTCTGCATGTGTCGGGGGATAAAACCAACAGAGTATACAAACACACATGTTATTACTCACACACACAGAGTTGTTATTAAGTGGTACAGAAATGTTTCCCAAAGTCGAAATAAGTGCATTTTGAAAATGCTTGACTTTCAGCAATGTTTTGACGAAAAGGGCTCTAAAAACGTGTTTTTAAAATTAGTAAGTATAATCTTTCTAAAAAAAACTTTTTTGAAAAATTAAAAAATACTCTCGAAATATGAGCAATGTAGATGTATTTTGTCAGTCGGTTTAATGTGCACGGACGTAAACGTTAAAAGGAATAGATTCATTAAAACCCTAAGATCGATTTTTATCACGAACACCTTATTTTCTTTTACTGACAAAGTCAAAGGAATGGGTCAAAAATTAAACTTTAACAAAGTAAGTCTAAGTTCTTTGTGTTGCTGGATTGCAGTCAGGTTACCTGACCAAGGAGACAATTGAATATTTTACGCAAAATTTAAAACGATACACAATATATTTTCATTATCTTTTAAAATCGGTTTGTGTGTGTGTGTGTGTGTGTGTGTGTGTGAGAGAGAGAGAGAGAGAGAGAGAGAGACAGAGAGCCGATTTTATTCGAATACAAAAATTAATTTTGGTAATAGTTAGCTCAAGTCCAACATTCGTTTGACAGTTTAAAAATGCCGGTCATTTCAACTCCTAAAACATTTGATTTCACCATCGTAACGTGTGCCACAAACTGCATATAATAACATTCTGAATTTTACAAAAGCCTTTGAAATCGGTCTCGGTATATTTTCATATTTGCAATGCTTACATATGTGTGCATAATAGAATTCTGTTTATGGTGGTTTCAAAAAGAGGGCTAGATAAAAAAAATACTTCTGGAAATTTGCTTCTATCGCGTCAGAGAGACAGCCGCATGCCACGATTAACCCGTAGAAGTTAAGGTTTTTTGTCAGACCTTAGACACCCTATAAAACAATATGCCATTACGACTTCAGCCTGCAGGCGTATAAAATAAGTGTTGCCAATATTTTAAAACAAATCTGTTTATGTGCAGACTTGTTCATCAGAAGTTACGTCAACAGAAGATTTGGTGAACAACAGTTGGACAAAGGTAAGCCTATTTAGTTATTACCATTTACTGATTGTAAAAAGAACACACGTACCACACTTGGGATTAAACAATAAAAACATAATTGCGAAGAGCTGTCTTTTCCTATATAACCTAAAATTTTGTGGGTTATTTAACCCTTGATGTTTTTGTTATTATGTTTATTTTCCAGTAAGGTAAGGTACTCCAAAACTGCTTATGTTTAAAAATATACTTTTACACGTTGCTAATGGCGTGTACAGTATAAGTGAAATTTTGCAATCAATAAATAAATCTTGAAATTTTTATATGCTTTCATTACGATTTCTGAAGACTAGCAATATTCGAAATTTTAAAATAATTAAAAAGTGTCGGATGTAATATTTAATTGATTATTAATTAAAAAATAATCCATCTTTTCAAAGGTTTTTTGAAAAATTGCTTACAACAACAAAATGTTAGCAATGAATAAATAATATTAGCTTTTCGTTCAAATTTAAATAAGGTGCCTATGCTGTTATTAAGTGGCTTCGTTTGTTATCTAGAACATCTGTCCTATATAAAAATTATAATCATTTATAATGAATAAATTTAATGAATAACTAAAAAAAATAACGTTAAAGAATCTTCGTGTCCTAGATGCTTGATTTTATGGGTGGTTTCAGGAAAAGCTATGGTGTGTAGAACACTGTTTAAATTTCTACTTGCTAACATACATCAAACAAAACAAATCAGTTTAAACAAAAAAATGTGTTTTGCTGTGAAAGTTTTAATTAAATTTCTTGCTAATGCAGTATTTAAGTATCGAAATAAATTAAGAGTTGAAATTTCCCCAAAAAGTACGCATCATTAGATTTTTCTACAAAAACACGGGAATCTATAATGGAAAAATTTAACGGGCTAATTTCTCGAAATCATTTCAACAGATTTTGTTTAACCTTAACTTTAATTATTGTTCCAATTTTGTATTGAAATTCAAAAATCGTTATTTTTATAAAAAAATCTCTCCTATTCAGACAAGTCCACTAATAAAAACAGAAAAATCGACGTAACTTTTTATAGTCTCATCGGACTATATTTAAAATTTTGTCAAATAAAATTTTACAACTCAATTCTTTGAACCACATTAAATTGAATGAACGATTACAAATGCAAATGTCATGCCTACCTTAAAAAGTAAAGAGCTACCAAAATTTGTTTGGCAGTCACTTTGAGGAAGTAAAAGCTACGAACGCTAGCTTTAGGGGACCTGAGGTCCGGATCAGTGAACAGTATTCACCTCAAGGTCATCGAGGTGCCATCCTAATCCACGTAAATGGAACTGAATACAATGACAATGCAAATGTAGGGCACACCCAGGTTCAGCAGAGTTTAGCTGTTGGATGCGAAGTGGATTCAATGGTTTGGATAGTACACAACCGCAAACACGTCTTTTTCTTCTTCGATCAAATATTCGTGAAGCACCCAAACAAAACGTACAGTGTTATTTCTTCTTCGATCAAATATTGCTGAAGCACCCAAAAAAAACGTACAGTGTTATTTCTTCTTCGATCAAATATTGCTGAAGCACCCAAAAAAAACGTACAGTGTTATTTATTCTTCGATCAAATATTGCTGAAGCACCCAAAAAAAACGTACAGTGTTATTTCTTCTTCGATCAAATATTGCTGAAGCACCCAAAAAAAACGTACAGTGTTATTTCTTCTTCGATCGAATATTGCTGAAGCACCCAAACAAAACGTACAATGTTATTTCTTCTTCGATCGAATATTGCTGAAGTACCCAAACAAAACGTACAGTGTTATTTCTTCTTCGATCGAATATTGCTGAAGTACCCAAACAAAACGTACAGTGTTATTTCTTCTTCGATCGAATATTGCTGAAGCACCCAAACAAAACGTACAGTGTTATTTCTTCTTCGATCGAATATTGTTGAAGCAACCAAACAAAACGTACAGTGTTATTTCTTCTTCGATCGAATATTGCTGAAGCACCCAAACAAAACGTACAGTGTTATTTCTTCTTCGATCAAATATTGCTGAAGCACCCAAAAAAAACGTACAGTGTTATTTCTTCTTCGATCGAATATTGCTGAAGCACCCAAACAAAACGTATAATGTTATTTATTCTTCGATCGAATATTGCTGAAGTACCCAAACAAAACGTACAGTGTTATTCCTTCTTCGATCGAATATTGCTGAAGTACCCAAACAAAACGTACAGTGTTATTTCTTCTTCGATCGAATATTGCTGAAGCACCCAAACAAAACGTACCACTTATTTCTTCTTCGGTCGAATATTGCTGAAGCACCCAAAAAAACGTACAGTGTTATTTCTTCTTCGATCGAATATTGCCGAAGTACCCAAACAAAACTTACAGTGTTATTTCTTCCTCGATCGAATATTGCTGAAGCACCCAAACAAAACGTACAGTGTTATTTCTTCTTCGATCGAATATTGCTGAAGCACCCAATCAAAACGTACAATGTTATTTATTCTTCGATCGAATATTGCTGAAGCACCCAAACAAAACGTACAGTGTTATTTCTTCTTCGATCGAATATTGCTGAAGCACCCAAACAAAACGTACAGTGTTATTTCTTCTTCGATCGAATATTGCTGAAGCACCCAAACAAAACGTACAATGTTATTTCTTCTTCGATCGAATATTGTTGAAGCACCCAAACAAAACGTATAGTGTTATTTCTTCTTCGATCGAATATTGCCGAAGTACCCAAACAAAACTTACAGTGTTATTTCTTCTTCGATAGAATATTGCTGAAGCACCCAAACAAAACGTACAGTGTTATTTCTTCTTCGATCGAATATTGCTGAAGTACCCAAACAAAACGTACAGTGTTATTTCTTCTTCGATCGAATATTGCTGAAGCACCCAAACAAAACGTACCACTTATTTCTTCTTCGGTCGAATATTGCTGAAGCACCCAAAAAAACGTACAGTGTTATTTCTTCTTCGATCGAATATTGCCGAAGTACCCAAACAAAACTTACAGTGTTATTTCTTCTTCGATCGAATATTGCTGAAGCACCCAAACAAAACGTACAGTGTTATTTCTTCTTCGATCGAATATTGCTGAAGCACCCAAACAAAACGTACAGTGTTATTTCTTCTTCGATCGAATATTGCTGAAGCACCCAAACAAAACGTACAATGTTATTTCTTCTTCGATCGAATATTGTTGAAGCACCCAAACAAAACGTATAGTGTTATTTCTTCTTCGATCGAATATTGCTGAAGCACCCAAACAAAACGTACAATGTTATTTCTTCTTCGATCGAATATTGCTGAAGCACCCAAACAAAACGTACAGTGTTATTTCTTCTTCGATCGAATATTGCTGAAGCACCCAAACAAAACGTACAGTGTTATTTCTTCTTCGATCGAATATTGTTGAAGCACCCAAACAAAACGTATAGTGTTATTTTTTCGAAAAAAACTTGTTCGGGACTTAGAAAAAACCAAAAGAATCAGAACCAATTATCAAAATTTGTTTAACAAGTTTAGGTTATATTTATAACTTTAAGTCAATAGGCTATTCCAAAATAAAGTCTGACCGCCTTCGGATTTGATTTTCTTTCTTGTTAATTCACTCTCGGACCGTAAATTTCTATTGTTTAAAATTTGGTACACTGGCTTCAGTTTTGAATCTTTTTACTTGATCAAAATTTCAACATAGGCCTAACGTAAAATCAATTCTGAGAAATTAGACCGATTTCACTGTTTTTTCTGCTATAGGCTATATTTTGTGGAAATAATTAATTAATTGTAGGAAAAGAAATTTACTTATGTCCAACTGGTTTCTTCTCATAGATTGTTCTGAGAAAGCCAAATTTTATGCTAGGTTGTAGGACTAGACACATTGTACAAACTGCTGTGTGAAGAACATCAAGCGCTCCAGAGAACTTACCAGGAGGTCTGCGCGAAGCTGAAGGAAGAGGAGCGAGCCAGATTAAAACTCGAAGAGCAATTCCGTGATTATAAGCGAACTGAGAACGAGAACGCTATCAATTTGGCGATGGCGGACCAGATCCAAACATTACTTGACCACCAATGTGAGCTGGAGGCTGAGGCGCAAGAGCTGAGAGAACAAAATGACCTGTTAGAATTTCGTATCCTAGAGTTGGACGATAGTATCTGTTCCACCGGAATTCTCCTCGCTAAGGTAATACTTCAACAATACGTATAGTCTATAGAGAAAACTTAGGCTCGACATTCGATGTCAGTTTTAACCGATCTTCACTTTTCAGGACAAAAGAAGCCAATAAATTTATTTTTATGTGAATGCCTAACTATATCTCGTGCCAGACAAATGTAATCCTGTTTGATTAAAATTTGTAAACTATTTATTTACATCGTCTTGAGAACGATTATGAATTAGTTTTGTAGCCCTGAAGTTAAACCTTTGTGATTGCCTAAACGATTGTAATCGAAATATTTGCAAACTTATTTTAGTCGTCTGCTGATTTGTCAAAGCCGGCTTTATAGTCTTTCAAGTCAGTATTAAACAAATTAACGTAACGAAGATAAGTTAAGTCAACATTTCCGGAGGGTTCATTTCAAATTTTGTTCTATTTATGTTGTAAGGAACATTTATATTTTAAAAATACATTCTTTCTCATCCTTCCTATACATTTTTGTGGTAGTAATTACACTTTGTAAGTATGGTAGAGAAAATTAATTTATGTTTTTAGTAAAACCGTTTTGTTGCAGTCCCCTTCAAGCCGCAGTCCGGACACACGTGATGTCACAGAACTTGATGACGTCAGTGATTCTGGCGTGATGTCCTTAACTACTAGTGAGGATATCAGCGAAACAGATTTTCAAGACTACAAAATGGTAAGTAGTCAATTAACAAAATCGTTCATAAAGGTTTGTAGCAAAAGTTTAGCAAAATCGGCAATTTATAAAAATAAAAGGTCAGCAAGATCATCAATTTATAAAAAAAGTTCAGCTAGGTTAAAAGTTTAGCAAGATCTGCAATTACTAAAAAGAAACATTCAACAATATCTGCACTTAACAAAAATATTTAGCAAGATTTGCACTTAACAAAAATGTATAGCAAGATCTGCAATTACTAAAAAGAAATATTCAACAATATCTGCACTTAACAAAAATATTTAGCAAGATTTGCACTTAACAAAAATGTTTAGCAAGATTTGCACTTAATAAAAATGTTTAGCACGATTTGAAATTACTAAAAAGAAACATTCAACAATATCTGCACTTAACAAAAATATTTAGCAAGATTTGCACTTAACAAAAATGTTTAGCAAGATTTGCACTTAATAAAAATGTTTAGCACGATCTGCAATTACTAAAAAGAAACATTCAACAATATCTGCACTTAACAAAAATATTTAGCAAGATTTGCACTTAACAAAAATGTTTAGCACGATTTGCACTTAATAAAAATGTTTAGCACGATTTGCACTTAATAAAAATGTTTAGCACGATTTGCACTTAATAAAAATGTTTATCAAGATCTGCACTTTGTAAAAAAAGTTCAAATAAAAATATTCAGCAAGACCTTGCCATTAACAAAATTGCTGATAGAGAGTCGCTCGACAAATAAACATTCTTGGCTTACATATATTAACCTTAAATATATAACTCAAGAATGTATTCAGGCAAATTAGAAAACAAGAAATCTATATCCAGATTGAGTCAATAGAACTTTTGAAGTAAAAAATGTTAATTTATGTACATTTTATTGCTTATTATGATGGTGTAAATGAGTGTAAGATAACAACAAATGTTAAAAATTTATTCTATCACGTCAACGAGACAGCTGACACACCCGATGTTGTGTATGGTCTGAAAGTCACAGTTTCACCTTTCACCTGTGACAGATGAGGCTGAGGTGAAGAGAGGGGTAAATCTGGGTCAGCCATAAGGCACTCCTTTCTTCAACCTCCGCCTGAGCCTGTGAAGCAAGTCCCAACAAGTGTTACTGATGTGTTTTCAGTAACTGGTTCTGCTAAAGACACCACCTCAGACCGGATGAACTGCATTAAGAAGTGGTGTCTGAAGATCTTGGAAACTCGAAAAGAGCCTGTGGTAAAGTTCTTTAAGTGTAGAACTTTTTGCCATTTTAAGGATTAGAATTTTAAACTTAGAAATCTGTCATTTTTTAATACGACAAAAAATTTCTTTTGTTTAATTAAATAACAGTATACGTGTATAAATAGAATGAATAATTGCAGTTTTTTTAAATTTTTTTTTTTTGTGTATTGTTGCTCACAACTGACTCACTGATGCAAGGGGATATTTTTTTAAATCTACAATCAGAAAAAATAATTTCATCAGAATCAATCGGCACTAAAATCTGCATGTAATATGTAATATTTTAAACTTAATAATTACATATGAAAATATGGACAGTGACCATGTAGAATTTATATTTTTAATTTCGAAGATTTTAAAATTTACACATTAAAATAACTTATGAAGATTTTACACTGATTATGATTGTTAAATCAGATTTATAAAAATGTAAAAGAAACTGTAAATGTTTAATATTTGAAATGGCATCATTTGGAAATTGTTGATCGGATTTTGCCGAGTAACAAACTTACCCAAGCTATCACCAAAATCGATTTTTGTGCCTAGTAGGAAAATTGAACGTGAGAATAAACACACATGCACGCACGCACACACACACACGCACACACACACACACTACTTATATATATATATATATATATATATATATATATTAACTATCCCTAACAAGTGATCCAGTTATCAGGATGAGTGCTAAGTTCTTGTTCCCCGGATCTTACTATAATGGCCGCTTTGCAATGGAACTTCACTCTTAATTGTACCAATTTTTACTTGTTAGTATTTTTCTAATTGTTAGTACAACCTTTTCAGCATTGTAGTTGTAAAATAGACTACACACGAAAGAATGTCTTTTTCCAAATTTAGGCTACAGCTAAATTTTTATTAGGTTTTTCAAGACTTTTTTATTTTAAAGTGCAGAGTTTACCAATAACAATTTATGAAAGGCCTTATCCAGTTTTAGTTATGGTATAAAAGTAGCAATCGATAATGTATTTCTATTGTTAGTGTTAAGATACAGACTATGTAGGCTGATGTGGTTACAGTGCACATTTGTTTAGCTACTTTCTCCTTTAAGAATGTATTCTTGTATTTACAAATAACGGACCAATTACTGAATAATTAACTTAACCAACTGACTGTTTCAGGAGCCAAACAATCGAGATTTGAAGAGCCGGTTGGCACACATGTGTCAGAATACTGATAATATTAATGACCAGATTTGTCTGCAACAAACTTTAGCACTCCTGCGACACTACGAGTCCAGTCTAGAGGCAACCCTCGCTGCTATGTGTCAAGAACCGACCATGGTAAGTGGAATTTGTCCATACTTGTTGCAAAACTTATGGCAGAGAGGACTAAGAAAATGCTGACAAACAATTGAAAGTTTGTTGAACTGTGCACATGCTTCTCAATCTATCCCTTACCTTCTTGCTTAACTTGCACAATTTATTTTCTTATAAGCTTTAAAACAAATAATATTTTATGTATTGGTATTATAGAAGTTTCTATCCCCCACTCTCAGTGGAATTCTTTTTCTTACAACAAACCAGTTTTAGTTAAAAGCACAATTTTCTTATATTTCAAACTGCATTATAGAAACTTGAGTTATGAATTTATATACATAAATACAGGATATGACCATAATTTAATCAGTCAAAATGTGAACCAGTTTTTAGAAATTAGGCCATTTTTCAATTTCTGTGTCCTAATTTCACTCTTAAACCTAATTTTTTGAGATATCAACCCAAGTGTTTTATTTGGGTAGTTATGAAATAATTTTATAATAACCGTTAAAACCAGTTTTGATAAATTTTTGTTAATATGTTAAAAGATTTGTTTAAATCTTAAAAATGAAAAAGTTAATGTATTTAAAATTGCTATTTTTAAATATGGGTAAAGTAAAATATTTGCTTTGCTAACCTTTGTAAAATATTTTCAGTTAATTTTGTCTACAACAATGTGCACAAAATGTTAACAACAGACATTAATGTCAAAGCCACTTTTTTTCACTCAGTCCAAAACACATCTATTCTTAAAAATCTCAAAATTGATCATATTTTTTTAATATACATAATTAATAATAAATAACGTTGTGAGAAATTTAATGTTTTCAGAATCATAAATAAGTTGGTTTATTATTTTTGTAGTTCATCAGCTGTTGATCTGAATACATATTTGTCTGTGCAACTTTTATTATTATTTTATCTTAAAATGCATTAAACGGTTTTAGTTTGTAATTTAAAATATATATATATATATATATATATATATATATATATTTAAATGAGTATGTAATATGTATATTTTAAAGGTATTTATTTATACATATACATACATACATATATATATATATATATATATATATATATATATATATATATATATATATATATATGACATTACAATAGTTTGTTTTGAATATAAATAAAATATTTCTGTATCAGAAAATCACAAACAGCCTTCTATAAACGATCTTGTTATAATTTTCTCTTAATTCAAAACTAAAAAAGTGCCTAGAGGGTAAACTTTTAATTGTGTGTAATTTACAGGTTATTGTGTAAATTATTTGTTTTCCAATAAAAAGAGGTAAGACATTATAATTGTATAATATATGTTTCATTGCAATAGCAAACAATTTCAACTAATTTGATAATTTAAAAATTGTTAGGTTGCCATAAAATTTTCATTTTTCTATAAAAACAATTATGATGTAAAATAGTTTAGCCTCTTGAATCTCTGATCAGACTACCTTCCCAGCAATAACTTTATACGAATAATGAAGTTTCAAGCCTCATTCTGGATAATTTTACAAGATCATAGAAAAACGTGTCAAAAACCATTAAAAATAATAGTTTTCAAATAGGTTATGATACTTATATGGAATAATGATTGACTGTTTTTTCAGAGGTTATACTTTAATTTAAATTGCATTTAAGATAGATTCCCGTCTACCATTGAATAAAATAAAATGATATCAAGTTTCTGTTGATTAGTTCTTGGTAGGCTACAATATAATTATTAATATATGTACTAAGATATGCCTGTTACAAAGTTTAATTGTTTCCTAAAATGAGTTTTTATTTATTTCAGTCAAGATCCAACAGTATATTATCAGACAGCTCAGCTCCTTTAAATTCTGACACATCTAAATCCCCTAGTAGAATAATTGCAACAGTTCTTCCATTCACTGAACTTTCTACAAATTATGGAAATGAATCACAAGAAGAATATCCAGTCAAAAAACTTTTAAGAGATTTAGACTGTTTACAAGAAAGCGGCATTTTTGAAGGTTCAGGTGAATTGGTTACACAAGGAACACAAACTGACTATACAGCGGATAAATTTGCTACTCCTCCAGGAGATTTGGGCACAGAAATACGTAAACTAACCCAGATTCGAGAACGTATAGAAGAACAAGGTGGGAATAAGAAGTTACTTAAAATACCTGGAAGTGACTATGAGGAAGTTAACGCACAAGCTATGATAAAAGATTTGTTATTTTATCGAGAAAGGTTAGAACTCTTAGAAAATAAAGTAGCCATTTACGAAAGCAGGGATGATGGGCAATCAAAACTATTAGCAGCAAGGTTAGAACGTGAAGTCCTATTAGCAGCACAAGTTGAATATTTAAAAAGCACCGTTGAAAGGTTGCATGACGAAAATAGGCAGTTGGAAGAGGAAAAATGTGAGTTTGAAGAAGCGGAAAATGATACTAGGCTTCGTTGTCAAAAGTAAGTCGGTACTAAATTAATATCACAATATGTAAACTTTGCTTACAAATACAATCATTATATATATATATATATATATATATATATATATATTACTATATTTATAAATATTCTCACATTACATGTCTAAAGGTAAAAATTTTAAACAAAAATGCACAAACTGTAAGTTGCTAAAAAAATTGTAAGAAATAACATTAGACTGAAGTAAAAATTTCAGTGAGTTAAAATATCTTCAAAATTAAGTTTTTTGATGATTTGTGTAGGTTGAAATGACAGCCAATGCATATGTCATACACATTTTACATTAATCATTGAGCAAACTTATATTTTTCATCAACTGCTATTTTTTATTGTCAGTTGAAGGGCTCAGGGGAAGAACATAACAACCAATTCACAAATTTTACAGGAGAGCAAAAATAAAGTTTGTTGCACTATTTATTTCTAATATTTTTACCTCAAAATCTGGTAAAATATGCTTTTACCATATTGAAATGTGAATTTCAAATTTAAATTATTACCTTGCAGTATATATGAATCTATTGTCAAAAAACTAACAATAAATCCAAATTAACTAAGAATGAACATGACTCCAGAAGTTATCAAGTTATTCACCTTAAATTTTAGAGATTTTGAAAAAATAAAAACCACACACTTGAAATAAACTCATTATAATAGTAAAAACATATTTAAAAAATAAATACAATATGTGAATATATAACTGTGACGCCTTGATAGTAACCAAGGAAATGTTAGTCTTTATGTTGTCCTATCTAAGGCAATGTTGAAAAATAGGCTGCAGCCTTCCACTGGCAAAATCTTTCAAACGATTGACATCATTTTTCATGTAAGATCTGAAATTTAAAAAGTAGTTTTAATTCTAACTCAAAAAATAATGTTATCAAATTGAACCATCATGAAAAAGCGATCTAGAAAGTAAGAAATCAGACAGACTAGTAGTAGAAATCTTGCGTTACTCGAGTTATGCAAGATGATTTTCAGTATGTATCATAAAAATACAATAAAAGGCCTAATAATTAATTTATTACAAAATTCTGTGCTGTAATTGTTATTGAAATAGTAATAATAATTAAGTAATAGCCTAATTAACTAAGTTACACTATTACTTTCATAGACAGGAAGTGGTAAGTTGAATTCACTCTCTGGAAAGTCTCCTCTCTACCACTCCTTGAAACATCTTTGAGCTTCTTTGGATGACCTCTTTTTATTTTTTTCTGCTTAGGTTGTTCCAATATTACTGTTTCATTCCAACGGCCATTAAATCATTGTAACAGGTGGCGCTCACAGTGACCACAGCAAGAACTATGGAATTCCACAGTCTCTTGGATTTATCAAGTTATTCTCCTGAGTACTACATCTTCTTTCTTAAATATCTTTAGAGTTATCATTTTGTTCCCCTAAACATTTGGTCAACATTCAGGCCTCAATTCTACCAATATAAATCACTAAGAAACTCAAAATAAAAAACAATGGAGTTATGTTCTTCCCCTGGGCCCTTCAGTTATTTTTGATTTTTTAAAGTGTATTCTTAATAACGATGTATACTTCATACTATAATATCAAGAATTTTTGAATTTCCAAAACTTCAGGGAAGGGTAAATATATCTTTTATGTTTACCTGCATGTGCCTAAATGATCTGTTAAAAAGTTATGAAACTTATTTTCTTATTTAGCATTCAAATCCAAGCCTTGGTACAAAGAATGTACCAGTTAACGTGTTAAACAGAATTTTATTTCATGACATTTTTTACATTTCAATTATTCCAAATACATTTTTCAGTAAAGCTTGACAATTTTTTTTTTTTTTTTTTTTGAAAGAGCTGTATTTTTTTGTAGATTGTTATGTTTCTTATAATTAAAGAGATCAGACTCCTAAATTACAACTAAGAATTTGGAATCTTAAGAGCACAAGACATTTAGCAATTGTATGTCACTTCTTAATTTTAATAATAAATTATTGGTTATTTTAGTAGTTAGTTTTGTTATACAAAATTGAGTAGTAGTTTTTAAAACTCAAGTTTTTATTGTAATTTAAAAATTCGAAACCTAATGTTATTAAAAAGATTTTATAGGAGAAAGTTAGGCATATTTTAAAGAACGTCAAAATAGAGGTGTTTAAAAGTACAACAAGAAAACGTCATTCAATTTTGACAAATAATGTGACATTCTTAGGAGGACTAACAGAAGGAAAAAAGGGAACACTGATGTGGTCCCCCGTTGAGTAGCTCATGCCATTTTGTTTAGTCAAGGTCATGGAGCTGTTGACTGTGCAACATTGTGTGTTTGCTTATGATAGTTTTGTGCGAAGTAATGAGTCTATCATTTCAGTTCAGTGTGAGTTTCATCGCCATTTCAATCTTTCGAGACATGATAGTGTTCCCATTCGTAACACCATTTTACATTGGGTTGAATCGTTTTGTTTCTGAGGAACAGGGCTTATGCACTCCAGAAAATGTGGAAAGAGTTAGGCAAGCCATTCTCACAATCCTGGGAGACATTCTGATGAACTGTGCTTTAGTAACCGTTCGGTAAGGCATATTTTGTATACAGATCTAAGATTTCGTCCCTACAAAATGAGCACTGTGCAACAATTGAACCCAGGAGATTATGTAAAGCAGCCTTTACAAGTCGAAATGGAGTCCATACTTGAGCAAAATGACAACATATTTTGTTTATGAGTGATGAAGCTCATTTTCACTTGAACAGCATGGTAAATGAGTAGAAAATTGTTATTGGACCATTGTTATTGGTTGTTATTTGGCCAGTGAAAATCCAAAACTAATGCAAAAGATACCATTGCATAATCCTAACATAACTGTTTAGTGTGCTGTGATCAGTATAAATGTTATTGGCTCACACTTTTTCCAAGATGATAACAGGAACACTGTAACTGTAACCTCAGAGCGTTATTGACAAATGATCACCGAATTCTTCCTACATGAACTAAGAAGAAAACTTTTTCTTAGTGTGGATAAAGAAAACTTTATCCAGCAAGTGTGGTTTCAGCAGGATGTATGGGGTGACAATATATCATGTCATTTTCTAGTTTGGTCCCCAGACCTGTCCATGTGCGACTATATTTTGTAGGGTTACTTCAAGTCACATGTATACAAGTATAAACAATGCACACTTGAAGAACTAAAGGAACCAGTTCGTGTGGAAGTCGTTCAAGTTGACACAGCAATGTTGGTGAGAGTGGAAGCCAACTTCCGAGAGCAGCTTGAGAGGTGCATCGCTGAAAATAGCTATCACCTGGGAGGTATTATTTTCAAACAATTGTTTTATAAAATGGCATCATCATGTGAATATAATTCTGTTAATAAAAAAATTTCGAAGCATAAGTAACAATATATTGTTTTTAAAAAAAATCCTCCACCCTTTCTGCCTCACTCTTTATAATGGTTTAACAAACCTTTTGAAGCATAGTTTTTGAATGGTTCTGTAGATTTGTACTGCATTGCATTCTACTGTATGAACAGTAGCATTGAGTTTTTTCTTCCTGCCTTACATGGGTAAAAAATATCAATTTTAATTGAAACAGTTATTGTATTATTTACACATTTTATTTATTTGAATGTCCATATTGTAAATTTAACCACTTTATTTTCAGACTGGAAGTAAAACTTAGCGCATTAGGAGAAAAGAAGAGTGACCTTCAAGTACAACTTCAACAAAATGCAAGGACAATGTCTAATTTAAGAAGTACACTTTCAGAAGAAGAAAAGAAACGCTTGGAAGCAAAGCAAAGATTAGTGTTACTTGAAAACACAATAAGTCGATTAGAACAACAAAACTTTGAACTGGAAGAAAGAGAAATGGAAATTCGTTGCAGGTTGCAAGTGTTAGAAACAACTTTACCTGCATTAATGATTTGGTTTTTATGGAAAATGTTGAATTCTGTACGACCTTATGTGAGAAATTTACCATCTGGAAACATAATTGCATTAAAAGAAATAGCAGCATCAAGCACAGATACATCAATGGATGAAGTAGTTGAAAAAGACAAAAAAGATTCTCTTAAAGAGAGACTAAGGATAGTAGAAATGAATTTAGAAAAGGAGACTGCGAAGTTACAAGAATCTAAAAAAGCAGAAGAAGAATTAAGATATAGACTTGCACATATACAAGAAATTGTTAAAGTTAAACACCAAAAGCAAATAGAGAACTGTGTCATGTTTGATAAGGACAAAAATAATGACCTGACTTTAAAATGTAAAGAATTAGAAATTAAATGTAATGAAATGCAAAAAAAAATTAATGAATATGAAAATAGAGAACAAAGATACACATCAACAATGCAAGAAGTGGATGAATATTGGGCTAAAGAAAAGGCAGATCTAATAGAAATAATACAAACTCTTGAAGAAAAGTTGATAAACAAAGATGAAGAACTAGACAGGATAGGAAGTCAATTAAAAAGATTCAGTAGTCAAGAAACTGAAGTACAATCAATACAAGAACAAATTAATCAGACAAAACAAGAAATGTTAAGTCTTGAAGAGAAATTGATTCGTCTGGAAAAAGAAAAAAGACTGAAAGAAGAAGTTGAAAAAGATTTATGGCAACAATTAAATGAAGCGCTTGAACAAATAGAACATTTTAAAACAATAGTTGAAGTTGGTTATAAAGAAGAAATCAAAGAGCTGAAGAAACAAATCAGATATCTTAATGACCAACTAGATTCTACAAGCCAGTCTGAACAAGAGGACAGAAATTCTCAGTCAGCCACAGTAAGCAAAACATTACTATATCAAAATATTGCACTATGTTTTTATTTTAGAAGAAAAATAAATCAGAAGAAATAAACTACAATTTTATTTTAATTTTTCTAACCTTCGAACTTGAATATATTAAATATTATTTTGCTATATAAATACCTTAATAATATAATGATTGATTAAATAAATAATAACATTTTAAAGTAATTACAGAAATAGTCTAACTTTGAATTGTTTCAAAATTTGAAACATAGCTTAAAGTTTTAAAACATTATGTTAAAGTACAAGTTATAAAAATTCTAATATTGTTTTTCATTATACACATGCATTTAGAATATGATTCAAATTATAATTAGTTTTGTTTTTATTACATTATTTAATTGAATTTCTTTTCAGATCAAAAACTTAAGGACAAGTCTCCGTCAAAAGACCAAAGATCTTGCAGAGAATGAAGTTAACATAAGCGAACTAAAGGAGGAAGTAACTACACTCGAGGTAAGCTAATATTATTATGAGCTATAACATGATTGTACTGACAAAATCATTAATTTATTGAAACAGTTATTGGATTTTTATGTTCATTTAGCGTTGGTTACAGAAAGAAAGCAAGAGATAGTAAGGGAGGGATTGTGATGATGTGTTGGCATGAGAAAAAGAGTTACAGTAGCGATATTTGTCATTTAACATTTAGGATAAACTAACAAGTGATCTAATTTCAGAATGCCTTGATTGAGCAAAGAAAACAGTTGGAAAAAGAACGACATGAAAAAGAACTTTATCAGATACAAGTGGGTGCAGAATTGGCAGCTAAAGATGAAGAGATCAGAAATCTTATGAATGAGTTGACCAACGGAAAAACTGAGTCTCTGGCAGAATCTTTAATAGCAAAAGTGGATCTCAAGTTTGGGTTCCCCATTCCTGAAGATCTGAGTGGTCAAGAGCATCAAGTATTCGGGACTGAACCCCAAGTTGACATTGTCTCAACAATGGATGTTGCAGCTTCCAGACCTTCACCCACAAAACAGCATTTACCAGTAAGTTTATTTGAGGATAATTTTAATTTGGCAGTCAGAGAAAAAAATCAGTAACAGTTGGGCTGTGTCACTGTCTTGAAACTTACATTTTTCAAGACACAACCTGATAAAATATTTTTTCATTAAAATTTACATAATGATTTTGTAATCTGTTTTAAAGTATAACTCAAATTATTATTATTATTTAAACAACAATATCATTAGACTAACTACAGTTGTGTACTTGGGTCCTTCTTCTCTACAAATAGTAGGCCTCTAGCTGTGGCAAGTAAAAGTTACATATGTATCAACTTATTATATAGATGTAAGATTTATTTTTTACTATATATATTCTTTAAATACACACACACACACACATATATATATATATATATATATATATATATATATATATATATATATATGTACATACATACATACATACATATATAGCCGCCTCGGTGGTCTAGTGGATAGCGTACTAGGCTTTCACCCCGAGGACCCGGGTTCGATTCCCGGCGAGGGCTGGGCATTTTCATACGCTATACATCATCCCATCGTCTGCATTAGCCCAAGTGTGCACAATAGTCGGACGTTAAACACAAAAAAAAAACATATATATATATATATATATATATATATATGTATACAACCTTACATGGGTTGTATATTTGTAGGGAATATACAATTTTGTATATTCAAATTGTATAGGGAATATACAAATTGTATATTTGTAGGGAATATATTTGTAGGGAATAGGGGGTAAAAATATAACAAACATTTTAATACATAGTATAACTATGTAGAATATATATGTATGTATGTATGTATGTATGTGTGTGTGTGTGTGTGTGTGTGTGTGTGTGTGTGTGTGTGTGTGTGTGTGTGTGTGTGTGTGTGTGTGTGTGTGTGTGTGTGTGTGTGTGTGTGTGTGTGTGTGTGTGTGTGTGTGTGTGTGTGTGTGTGTGTTTTCTTAATATAAATACTTTACACCAGTTAGACTAATGAAGATGAAGGATCAGCTTTAACAGAAAGGGTAAAGCTTATGACCATGAGGTGTGCAGTTCAGAGACGCAGGAGTATCTTAGCCACCTCAACCACCATGCCCTAGTATTAACTTTTAATCTGATGATGAGGTGAGATCAAAGTCTGTTGAGAGGACAATGTCCATTTTGATAGTATGTTTGGGTTGACCTTTTTTTAATCAGATGATTTTGTGAATGCAGTTATGCAAAATTTTGTAAAGACCAGCAATTTTTGACTTCCATTTTGTCACTGAAATTTCCATTGAGTTTCAAGGTCAACATTATACTAATGATGAATTCTATGACTGAAGAAAGGAGGAGGTAAACGTTGGGCAGAAGCCAATAGAATGGTGACACACACCAGTCAGACATTATCAACATGCAAGATTGCCACAATTGTGTTTTGTTATAAATATTTTGTCCTGTTTGATTTTATGCCTCAAGGATATTGTACTGATATTTTATAATATAAGCTATGAATACTGCAAAACACCTCGTACAGAGTAACTACCATCTGAAGTTTAGTTGTTTCATGTTTGATTCTGCTCTTTAAAATCAAGAATCAAACAGGCTTTTTAGTGACAGACCACCTCTAATGATCTTGTGCCAACCTTACCACCTCCTTTCACTATATAAAAAAAAGTATCTTGGTGAGCCACAGTTTGGTACTGATGAAAAGATAGAAACAAGTTTTGATTGTCTTCATAGGCAACTGATATCTACAACGTAGGATGTAGGCATAAACAAACTGCTAGAACATTATAATAAATGTTAAAACAATATTTTGAAAAAAAGTTTAAATTATAATGAGAGGAATAAAAAGAACTGTTTTTATTAAAATATGAATCATCCTTAAAAACAACCCAAATACCATATAAGGTATACAAATTACATTTTTATTAAGATCCAAAGAATATTAATTAAAATAATACCTTAGTATTTTTTCTTTGCACTGAACCTGATATAATAAAAAATGTAACCCTTCTTTTAAAGTAGCTTACATTAATTTTCTTTCAGAGCGATTGCCAAAGGACACAAACTTTAGCAGAAGAAGACATACCTGCAAGTATTCTTGATTTAATTGACAGACTGCAAGCAGCCCTAGTAGATTCCATTGTATGTAAAAACTGTTATCACTACAATACTATTAATTAGTAATTATTTTATTTAAAAATTGGATTCTAATGAACTTACTTAATCATGGTTAGGTCTTTGCAATCTTTAGTATGCAATAATGACGATGACCTTTTCTAATGTCATATTAAATATATTAATATCAAATTTTGATAATCATTATTTAATTATAAGGACATTGATTTATCAGATTCTAGACACACTGTGCAAATGGTATGAAACCACACTTTTGGCATGTGGAGAAAAGAGTGGTAC
>CM040187.1:72167393-72169893 GCA_022606455.1 Callitettix versicolor | reverse complement strand
AGCACGAGCACGACCACGACCACGACCACGACCACGAGCACGAGCACGAGCACGAGCACGAGCACGAGCACGAGCACGAGCACGAGCACGACCACGACCACGAGCACGACCACGAGCACGAGCACGAGCACGAGCACGAGCACGAGCACGAGCACGAGCACGAGCAACACCACGAGCACGAGCACGTGCACGAGCACGAGCACGAGCACGAGCACGAGCACGAGCACGAGCACGAGCACGAGCACGAGCCGCGACCGCGACCGCGACCGCGACCGCGACTGCGGCGACCGCGACCGCGACCGCGACCGCGACCGCGACCGCGAGCGCGAGCGCGAGAGCGCGAGCGCGAGCACGAGCATGAGCACGAGCACGAGCTGACGAGCACGAGCACGAGCACGAGCACGAGCACGAGCACGAGCACGAGCACGAGCACGAGCACGAGCACGAGCACGAGCACGAGCACGAGCACGAGCACGAGCACGAGCACGAGCACGAGGAGCACGAGCACGAGCACGGCACGAGCACGAGCACGAGCACGAGCACGAGCATTTGAGCACGAGCACGAGCACGAGCACGAGCACGAGCACGAGCATGAGCATGAGCATGTAAATGAGCATGAGCATGAGCATGAGCATGAGAAAGCATGCGCATGTAAATTAGCATGAGCATGAGCATGAGCATGAGAATGAGCATGAGCACGAGCATGAGCACGAGCACGAGCACGAGCACGAGCACGAGCATGTAAATGAGCACGAGCATGAGCATGAGCATGAGCATGAGCAAGAGCATGAGCATGAGCATGAGCAAGAGCATGAGCAAGAGCATGAGCATGAGCAAGAGCATTAGCATGAGCATGAGCACATGAGCAAGAGAACGAGCATGAGCACGAGCAAGAGCACGAGCACGAGCACGAGCACGAGCACGAGCACGTAAATGAGCACGAGCGCGAGCGCGAGCACGAGCACGAGCGCGAGCACGAGCGCGAGCACGAGGACGAGCACGAGCACGACCACGACCACGACCACGACCACGACCACGACCACGAGCACGAGCACGAGCACGAGCACGAGCACGAGCACGAGCACGAGCACGAGCATGAGCATGAGCATGTAAATGAGCATGAGCATGAGCATGAGAAAGCATGAGCATGTAAATGAGCATGAGCATGAGCATGAGCACGAGCACGAGCACGAGCACGAGCACGAGCACGAGCACGAGCGCGAGCGCGAGCGCGAGCGCGAGCGCGAGCGCGAGCACGAGCACGAGCACGAGCACGAGCACGAGCACGAGCACGAGCACGACCACGACTACGACCACGACCACGAGCACGAGCACGAGCACGAGCACGAGCACGAGAGCACGAGCACGAGCACGAGCACTGAGCACGAGCACGAGCACGAGCATTAGAATGAGCATTAGAATGAGCACGAGCACGAGCACGAGCACGAGCGCGAGCGCGAGCACGAGCACGAGCACGAGCACGAGTACGAGCACGAGCACGAGCACGAGCATTAGAATGAGCACGAGCACGAGCACGAGCACAGCGAGCACGAGCACGACCACGACCACGACGACCACGACCACGACCACGAGCACGAGCACGAGCACGAGCACGAGCACGAGCACGAGCACGAGCACGAGCACGAGCACGAGCACGACCACGACCACGACCACGACCACGACCACGAGCACGAGCACGAGCACGAGCACGAGCACGAGCAACACCACGAGCAAGAGCACGAGCACGAGCACGAGCACGAGCACGAGCACGACCGCGACCGCGACCGCGACCGCGACCGCGACCGCGACCGCGACCGCGACCGCGACCGCGAGCGCGAGCGCGAGCGCGAGCGCGAGCGCGAGCACGAGCACGAGCACGAGCACGAGCACGAGCACGAGCACGAGCACGAGCACGAGCACGAGCACGAGCACGAGCATGAGCATGTAAATGAGCATGAGCATGAGCATGAGCATGAGAAAGCATGAGAATGTAAATTAGCATGAGCATGAGCATGAGCATGAGCATGAGAATGAGCATGAGCACGAGCATGAGCACGAGCACGAGCACGAGCACGAGCATGTAAATGAGCACGAGCATGAGCATGAGCATGAGCAAGAGCATGAGCATGAGCAAGAGCATGAGCAAGAGCATGAGCATGAGCAAGAGCATGAGCATGAGCATGAGCACATGAGCAAGAGAACGAGCATGAGCACGAGCAAGAGCACGAGCACGAGCACGAGCACGAGCACGAGCACGAGCACGGAGCACGTAAATGAGCACGAGGCGCGAGCGCGAGCACGAGCACGAGCTCGAGCACGAGCGCGAGCACGAGCACGAGCACGAGCACGACCACGACCACGACCACGACCACGACCACGACCACGAGCACGAGCACGAGCACGAGCACGAGCACGAGCACGAGCACGAGCACGAGCACGAGCATGTAAATGAGCATGAGCATGAGCATGAGAAAGCATGAGCATGTAAATGAGCATGAGC
>CM040187.1:72059893-72159893 GCA_022606455.1 Callitettix versicolor | reverse complement strand
AGCACGAGCACGAGCATTAGAATGAGCATTAGAATGAGCACGAGCACGAGCACGAGCACGAGCGCGAGCGCGAGCACGAGCACGAGCACGAGCACGAGCACGAGTACGAGCACGAGCACGAGCACGAGCACGAGCACGAGCATTAGAATGAGCATTAGAATGAGCACGAGCACGAGCACGAGCACGAGCACGACCACGACCACGACCACGACCACGACCACGAGCACGAGCACGAGCACGAGCACGAGCACGAGCACGAGCACGAGCACGACCACGACCACGACCACGACCACGACCACGAGCACGAGCACGAGCACGAGCACGAGCACGAGCACGAGCACGAGCACGAGCACGAGCACGAGCAACACCACGAGCAAGAGCACGAGCACGAGCACGAGCGCGAGCACGACCGCGACCGCGACCGCGACCGCGACCGCGACCGCGACCGCGACCGCGACCGCGACCGCGACCGCGACCGCGACCGCGACCGCGAGCGCGAGCGCGAGCGCGAGCACGAGCACGAGCACGAGCACGAGCACGAGCACGAGCACGAGCACGAGCACGAGCACGAGCACGAGCACGAGCACGAGCATGAGCATGTAAATGAGCATGAGCATGAGAAAGCATGAGCATGTAAATTAGCATGAGCATGAGCATGAGCATGAGAATGAGCATGAGCACGAGCATGAGCACGAGCACGAGCACGAGCACGAGCACGAGCATGTAAATGAGCACGAGCATGAGCATGAGCATGAGCATGAGCAAGAGCATGAGCATGAGCAAGAGCATGAGCAAGAGCATGAGCATGAGCAAGGCATGAGCATGAGCATGAGCACATGAGCAAGAGAACGAGCATGAGCACGAGCAAGAGCACGAGCACGAGCACGAGCACGAGCACGAGCACGTAAATGAGCACGAGCGCGAGCGCGAGCACGAGCACGAGCGCGAGCACGAGCGCGAGCACGAGCACGACCACGACCACGACCACGACCACGACCACGACCACGAGCACGAGCACGAGCACGAGCACGAGCACGAGCACGAGCACGAGCACGAGCACGAGCACGAGCATGAGCATGTAAATGAGCATGAGCATGAGCATGAGAAAGCATGAGCATGTAAATGAGCATGAGCATGAGCACGAGCACGAGCACGAGCGCGAGCACGAGCACGAGCACGAGCACGAGCACGAGCACGAGCACGAGCACGAGCACGAGCACGAGCACGACCACGACCACGACCACGACCACGAGCACGAGCACGAGCACGAGCACGAGCACGACCACGACCACGACCACGACCACGACCACGACCACGACCACGACGCACGAGCACGAGCACGAGCACGAGCACGAGCACTAGCACCAGCACGAGCACGACCACGACCACGAGCACGAGCACGAGCACGAGCACGAGCACGAGCACGAGCACGAGCACGAGCACGAGCAACACCACGAGCAAGAGCACGAGCACGAGCACGAGCACGAGCACGAGCACGACCGCGACCGCGACCGCGACCGCGACCGCGGGCGTGACCGCGACCGCGACCGCGACCGCGAGCGCGAGCGCGAGCGCGAGCACGAGCACGAGCAAGAGCACGAGCACGAGCACGAGCACGAGCGCGAGCACGAGCGCGAGCACGAGCACGTAAATGAGCACGAGCGCGAGCGCGAGCACGAGCGCGACGAGCGCGAGCACGAGCACGAGCGCGAGCACGAGCGCGAGCGCGAGCACGACCACGACCACGACCACGACCACGACCACGACCACGACCACGAGCACGAGCACGAGCACGAGCACGAGCACGAGCACGAGCACGAGCACGAGCACGAGCACGAGCACGAGCACGAGCATGAGCATGAGCATGTAAATGAGCACGAGCATGAGCATGAGAAAGCATGAGCATGTAAATGAGCATGAGCATGAGCATGTAAATGAGCACGAGCATGAGCATGAGAAAGCATGAGCATGTAAATGAGCATGAGCATGTAAATGACCACGAGCATGAGCACGAGCACGAGCACGAGCACGAGCACGAGCGAGCGAGCACGCGACCACGAGCACGCGAGCACGAGCACGAGCACGACCACGACCACGACCACGACCACGACCACGACCACGACCACGACCACGACCACGACCACGACCACGACCACGACGAGCACGAGCACGAGCACGAGCACGAGCACGAGCACGAGCACGAGCACCGGCGACCACGAGCACGACCACGACCACGACCACGAGCACGAGCACGAGCACGAGCACGAGCACGACCACGACCACGACCACGACCACGACCACGAGCACGACCACGCACGAGCACGACCACGAGCACGAGCACGAGCACGAGCACGAGCACGAGCACGAGCACGAGCACGAGCACGAGCACGAGCACGAGCACGAGCATTAGAATGAGCACGAGCACGAGCACGAATGAGCACGAGCACGAGCACGACGAGCACGAGCACGACCGCGACTGCCGCGACCACGACCGACACGACCAGCGCGAGCGCGAGCACGAGCATCGAGCGAGCACGAGCACGAGCACGAGCACGAGCACGAGCACGAGCACGAGCGGTACCTACGAGCACGAGCACGAGCGAGCACGAGCACGAGCACGAGCACGAGCACAGCACGAGCACGAGCACGAGCACGAGCACGAGCACGAGCGCTTACGCTGACGGACGAGCACGAGCACGAGCACGAGCACGAGCACGAGCACGACGAGCACGAGCGAGCACGAGCATGACATGAGCGAGCGAGCACGAGCACATGAGCACGAGCTAGCACGAGCACGAGCACGAGCGACGAGCACGAGCAACATGAGCACGAGCAGCGAGCACGCACGAGCACGAGCAGCGAGCACGAGCACGAGCACGAGCACGAGCACGAGCGACGAGCACGACCACGAGCACGACGAGCACGAGCACGAGCACGAGCACGAGCACGAGCACGAGCACGAGCACGAGCACGAGCACGAGCGACATGAGAAGCGAGCATTAGAATGAGCATTAGAATGAGCACGAGCACGAGCACGAGCACGAGCGAGCGAGCGAGCGAGCACGAGCACGAGCACGAGCACGAGCATACGAGCACGAGCACGAGCACGAGCATTAGAATGAGCACGAGCACGAGCACGAGACCACGAGCACGACCACGACCACGACCACGACCACGACCACGACCACGACCACGAGCACGAGCACGAGCACGAGCACGAGCATTAGAATGACATTAGAATGAGCACGAGCGAGCACGAGCACGAGCACGAGCACGAGCACGAGCACGAGCACGACCACGACCACGACCACGACCACGACCACGAGCACGAGCACGAGCACGAGCACGAGCACGAGCAACACCACGAGCAAGAGCACGAGCACGAGCACGAGCACGAGCACGAGCACGAGCACGACCGCGACCGCGACCGCGACGACCGCGACCGCGACCGCGACCGCGACCGCGACCGCGACCGCGACCGCGAGCGCGCGAGCGCGAGCGCGAGCACGAGCACGAGCACGAGCACGAGCACGAGCACGAGCACGAGCACGAGCACGAGCACGAGCACGAGCACGAGCACGAGCACGAGAGCATGAGCATGTAAATGAGCATGAGCATGAGAAAGCATGAGAATGTAAATTAGCATGAGCATGAGCATGAGCATGAGCATGAGAATGAGCATGAGCACGAGCATGAGCACGAGCACGAGCACGAGCACGAGCATGTAAATGAGCACGAGCATGAGCATGAGCATGAGCAAGAGCATGAGCATGAGCAAGAGCATGAGCAAGAGCATGAGCATGAGCAAGAGCATGAGCATGAGCATGAGCACATGAGCAAGAGAACGAGCATGAGCACGAGCAAGAGCACGAGCACGAGCACGAGCACGAGCACGAGCACGAGCACGAGCACGTAAATGAGCACGAGCGCGAGCGCGAGCACGAGCACGAGCGCGAGCACGAGCGCGAGCACGAGCACGAGCACGAGCACGACCACGACCACGACCACGACCACGACCACGACCACGAGCACGAGCACGAGCACGAGCACGAGCACGAGCACGAGCACGAGCACGAGCACGAGCATGTAAATGAGCATGAGCATGAGCATGAGAAAGCATGAGCATGTAAATGAGCATGAGCATGAGCACGAGCACGAGCACGAGCGCGAGCGCGAGCACGAGCGCGAGCACGAGCACGAGCACGAGCACGAGCACGAGCACGAGCACGAGCACGAGCACGAGCACGAGCACGACCACGACCACGAGCACGAGCACGAGCACGAGCACGAGCACGAGCACGAGCACGAGCACGAGCACGAGCACGAGCACGAGCACGAGCACGAGCACGAGCACGAGCACGAGCACGAGCACGAGCACGAGCACGAGCACGAGCACGACCACGACCACGACCACGACCACGACCACGAGCACGAGCACGAGCACGAGCACGAGCACGAGCACGAGCACGAGCACGAGCACGAGCACGAGCACGAGCACGAGCACGAGCACGAGCACGAGCACGAGCACGAGCACGAGCACGAGCACGAGCACGAGCACGAGCACGAGCACGAGCACGAGCACGAGCACGACCGCGACCGCGACCGCGACCGCGACCGCGACCGCGACCGCGACCGCGACCGCGACCGCGACCGCGACCGCGACCGCGAGCGCGAGCGCGAGCACGAGCACGAGCAAGAGCACGAGCACGAGCACGAGCACGAGCGCGAGCACGAGCGCGAGCACGAGCACGTAAATGAGCACGAGCGCGAGCGCGAGCGCGAGCACGAGCACGAGCGCGAGCACGAGCGCGAGCACGAGCACGAGCACGAGCACGACCACGACCACGACCACGACCACGACCACGACCACGACCACGACCACGAGCACGAGCACGAGCACGAGCACGAGCACGAGCACGAGCACGAGCACGAGCACGAGCATGAGCATGTAAATGAGCATGTAAATGAGCATGAGCATGAGCATGAGAAAGCATGAGCATGTAAATGAGCATGAGCACGAGCACGAGCGCGAGCGCGAGCACGAGCACGAGCACGAGCACGAGCACGAGCACGAGCACGAGCACGAGCACGAGCACGAGCACGAGCACGAGCACGAGCACGACCACGACCACGACCACGACCACGAGCACGAGCACGAGCACGAGCACGAGCACGAGCACGAGCACGAGCACGAGCACGAGCACGAGCACGAGCACGACCACGACCACGACCACGACCACGAGCACGAGCACGAGCACGAGCACGAGCACGACCACGACCACGACCACGAGCACGAGCACGAGCACGAGCACGAGCACGACCACGACCACGACCACGACCACGACCACGAGCACGAGCACGAGCACGAGCACGAGCACGAGCACGAGCACGAGCATGAGCATGAGCATGTAAATGAGCATGAGCATGAGCATGAGAAAGCATGAGCATGTAAATGAGCATGAGCATGAGCATGAGCACGAGCACGAGCACGAGCACGAGCACGAGCGCGAGCGCGAGCGCGAGCACGAGCACGAGCACGAGCACGAGCACGAGCACGAGCACGAGCGAGCACGAGCACGACCACGACCACGACCACGACCACGACCACGAGCACGAGCACGAGCACGAGCACGAGCACGAGCACGAGCACGAGCACGAGCACGAGCACGAGCACGAGCACGAGCACGAGCACGAGCATTAGAATGAGCATTAGAATGAGCACGAGCACGAGCACGAGCGCGAGCGCGAGCACGAGCACGAGCACGAGCACGAGCACGAGCACGAGCACGAGTACGAGCACGAGCACGAGCACGAGCATTAGAATGAGCACGAGCACGAGCACGAGCACGAGCACGACCACGACCACGACCACGACCACGACCACGACCACGACCACGACCACGAGCACGAGCACGAGCACGAGCACGAGCACGAGCACGAGCACGAGCACGACCACGACCACGACCACGAGCACGAGCACGAGCACGAGCACGAGCACGAGCACGAGCACGAGCACGAGCAACACCACGAGCAAGAGCACGAGCACGAGCACGAGCACGAGCACGACCGCGACCGCGACCGCGACCGCGACCGCGACCGCGACCGCGACCGCGACCGCGAGCGCGAGCGCGAGCGCGAGCACGAGCACGAGCACGAGCACGAGCACGAGCACGAGCACGAGCACGAGCACGAGCACGAGCACGAGCACGAGCACGAGCACGAGCACGAGCATGAGCATGAGCATGTAAATGAGCATGAGCATGAGCATGAGCATGAGAAAGCATGAGCATGTAAATTAGCATGAGCATGAGCATGAGCATGAGCATGAGCATGAGCACGAGCATGAGCACGAGCACGAGCACGAGCACGAGCACGAGCATGTAAATGAGCACGAGCATGAGCATGAGCATGAGCATGAGCAAGAGCATGAGCATGAGCAAGAGCATGAGCAAGAGCATGAGCATGAGCAAGAGCATGAGCATGAGCATGAGCACATGAGCAAGAGAACGAGCATGAGCACGAGCAAGAGCACGAGCACGAGCACGAGCACGAGCACGAGCACGAGCACGTAAATGAGCACGAGCGCGAGCGCGAGCACGAGCGCGAGCGCGAGCACAAGCGCGAGCACGAGCACGACCACGACCACGACCACGACCACGACCACGACCACGACCACGACCACGAGCACGAGCACGAGCACGAGCACGAGCACGAGCACGAGCACGAGCACGAGCACGAGCACGAGCACGAGCATGAGCATGAGCATGTAAATGAGCATGAGCATGAGCATGAGAAAGCATGAGCATGTAAATGAGCATGAGCATGAGCACGAGCACGAGCGCGAGCGCGAGCGCGAGCGCGAGCACGAGCACGAGCACGAGCACGAGCACGAGCACGAGCACGAGCACGAGCACGACCACGACCACGACCACGACCACGAGCACGAGCACGAGCACGAGCACGAGCACGAGCACGAGCACGAGCACGAGCACGAGCACGAGCACGAGCACGAGCACGAGCACGAGCACGAGCACGAGCACGAGCACGAGCACGAGCACGAGCACGAGCACGAGCACGAGCACGACCACGACCACGACCACGACCACGACCACGACCACGACCACGACCACGAGCACGAGCACGAGCACGAGCACGAGCACGAGCACGAGCACGAGCACGACCACGAGCACGAGCACGAGCACGAGCACGAGCACGAGCACGAGCACGAGCACGAGCACGAGCACGAGCACGAGCACGAGCACGAGCACGAGCAACACCACGAGCAAGAGCACGAGCACGAGCACGAGCACGAGCACGAGCACGAGCACGAGCACGAGCACGACCACGACCACGACCACGACCACGAGCACGAGCACGAGCACGAGCACGAGCACGAGCACGAGCACGAGCACGAGCACGAGCACGAGCACGAGCACGAGCACGAGCACGAGCACGAGCACGAGCACTGAGCACGAGCACGAGCAACGAGCAACAGCACGAGCAAGAGCACGAGCACGAGCACGAGCACGAGCACGAGCACGAGCACGAGCACGACCGCGACCGCGACCGCGAGCGCGAGCGCGACCGCGAGCGCGAGCACGAGCAAGAGCACGAGCACGAGCACGAGCACGAGCACGAGCACGAGCACGAGCACGAGCACGAGCACGAGCACGAGCACGAGCACGAGCATTAGAATGAGCATTAGAATGAGCACGAGCACGAGCACGAGCACGAGCGCGAGCACGAGCACGAGCACGAGCACGAGCACGAGCACGAGCACGAGCACGAGCACGAGCACGAGCACGAGCACGAGCACGAGCATTAGAATGAGCATTAGAATGAGCACGAGCACGAGCACGAGCACGACCACGACCACGACCACGACCACGACCACGACCACGAGCACGAGCACGAGCACGAGCACGAGCACGAGCACGAGCACGAGCACGAGCACGAGCACGAGCACGAGCACGACCACGAGCACGAGCACGACCACGAGCACGAGCACGAGCACGACCACGACCACGACCACGAGCACGAGCACGAGCACGAGCACGAGCACGAGCACGAGCAAGAGCACGAGCACGAGCACGAGCACGAGCACGAACACGAGCAACACCACGAGCAAGAGCACGAGCACGAGCACGAGCACGAGCACGAGCACGAGCACGAGCACGAGCACGAGCCGAGCACGACCGCGACCGCGACCGCGACCGCGACCGCGACCGCGACCGCGACCGCGACCGCGAGCGCGACCGCGACCGCGAGCGCGAGCGCGAGCGCGAGCACGAGCACGAGCACGAGCACGAGCACGAGCACGAGCACGAGCACGAGCACGAGCACGAGCACGAGCACGAGCACGAGCACGAGCACGAGCACGAGCACGAGCACGAGCACGAGCACGAGCACGAGCACGAGCACGAGCACGAGCACGAGCACGAGCACGAGCACGAGCACGAGCACGAGCACGAGCACGAGCACGAGCACGAGCACGAGCACGAGCATGAGCATGAGCATGTAAATGAGCATGAGCATGAGCATGAGCATGAGAAAGCATGCGCATGTAAATTAGCATGAGCATGAGCATGAGCATGAGAATGAGCATGAGCACGAGCATGAGCACGAGCACGAGCACGAGCAAGAGCACGAGCACGAGCACGAGCATGTAAATGAGCACGAGCATGAGCATGAGCATGAGCAAGAGCATGAGCATGAGCATGAGCAAGAGCATGAGCAAGAGCATGAGCATGAGCAAGAGCATGAGCATGAGCATGAGCACATGAGCAAGAGAACGAGCATGAGCACGAGCAAGAGCACGAGCACGAGCACGAGCACGAGCACGTAAATGAGCACGAGCGCGAGCGCGAGCACGAGCACGAGCGCGAGCACGAGCGCGAGCACGAGCACGAGCACGAGCACGACCACGACCACGACCACGACCACGACCACGACCACGAGCACGAGCACGAGCACGAGCACGAGCACGAGCACGAGCACGAGCACGAGCACGAGCACGAGCACGAGCATGAGCATGAGCATGAGAAAGCATGAGCATGTAAATGAGCATGAGCATGAGCATGAGCATGAGCATGAGCGCGAGCACGAGCACGAGCACGAGCACGAGCACGAGCACGAGCACGAGCACGAGCACGAGCACGAGCACGAGCACGAGCACGAGCACGAGCACGAGCACGACCACGACCACGACCACGACCACGACCACGACCACGACCACGAGCACGAGCACGAGCACGAGCACGAGCACGAGCACGAGCACGAGCACGAGCACGAGCACGAGCACGAGCACGAGCACGAGCACGAGCACGAGCACGAGCACGAGCACGAGCACGAGCACGAGCACGAGCACGAGCACGAGCACGAGCACGAGCACGAGCACGAGCACGAGCACGAGCACGAGCACGAGCACGACCACGAGCACGACCACGAGCACGAGCACGAGCACGAGCACGAGCACGAGCACGAGCACGAGCACGAGCACGAGCACGAGCACGAGCACGAGCACGAGCACGAGCACGAGCACGAGCACGAGCACGAGCACGAGCACGAGCACGAGCACGAGCACGAGCACGAGCACGAGCACGAGCACGAGCACGAGCACGAGCACGAGCACGAGCACGAGCACGAGCACGAGCACGAGCACGAGCACGAGCAACACCACGAGCAAGAGCACGAGCACGAGCACGAGCACGAGCACGAGCACGAGCACGAGCACGACCGCGACCGCGACCGCGACCGCGACCGCGACCGCGACCGCGACCGCGACCGCGACCGCGACCGCGACCGCGACCGCGACCGCGACCGCGCGACCGCGACCGCGACCGCGACCGCGACCGCGACCGCGAGCGCGAGCGCGAGCGCGAGCGCGAGCACGAGCACGAGCACGAGCACGAGCACGAGCACGAGCACGAGCACGAGAGCACGAGCACGAGCACGAGCACGAGAGCACGAGCACGAGCACGAGCACGAGCACGAGCATGAGAATGAGCACGAGCACGAGCACGAGCACGAGCGCGAGCGCGAGCACGAGCACGAGCACGAGCACGAGCACGAGCACGAGCACGAGCACGAGCACGAGCACGAGCACGAGCACGAGCACGAGCACGAGCACGAGCACGAGGACGAGCACGAGCACGAGCACGAGCACGAGCACGAGCACGAGCACGAGCACGAGCACGAGCACGAGCACGAGCACGAGCACGAGCACGAGCACGAGCACGAGCACGAGCACGAGCACGAGCACGAGCACGAGCACACGAGCACGAGCACGAGCACGAGCACGAGCACGAGCACGAGCACGAGCACGAGCACGAGCACGAGCACGAGCACGAGCACGAGCACGCACGAGCACGAGCACGAGCACGAGCACGAGCACGAGCACGAGCACGAGCACGAGCACGAGCACGAGCACGAGAACGAGCACGAGCACGAGCACGAGCACGAGCACGAGCACGAGCACGAGCACGAGCACGAGCACGAGCACGAGCGAGCACGAGCACGAGCACGAGCACGAGCACGAGAGCACGAGCACGAGCACGAGCACGAGCACGAGCACGAGCACGAGCACGAGCACGAGCACGAGCACGAGCACGAGTTACGAGCACGAGCACGAGCACGAGCACGAGCACGAGCACGACCACGAGCACGAGCACGAGCACGAGCACGAGCACGAGCACGAGCACGAGCACGAGCACGAGCACGAGCACGAGCACGAGCACGAGCACGAGCACGAGCACGAGCACGAGCACGAGCACGAGCATGAGACGCACACGAGCACGAGCACGAGCACGACCACGACCACGAGCACGAGCACGACCACGAGCACGAGCACGAGCACGAGCACACGAGCACGAGCACGAGCACGAGAACCCAACCCAAACAACCCAACCAACCCAACCTAACCTAACCCAACCCAAACCCAACCCAACCCAACACAACCCCAACCTAACCAACCTAACCCAACCCAACCCAACCCAACCCCAACCCAACCCAACCAACCAACCCAACCTAACCTAACCTAACCCCCTAACCAAACCTAACCCAACCTAACCTAACCTAACCTAACCTAACCCAACCTAACCCAACCCAACCTAACCTAACCTAACCTAACCTAACCTAACCCAACCTAACAACCAACCCAACCTAACCTAACCCAACCCAACCCAACCCAACCCAACCTAACCCAACCAACAACCCAACCCAACCCAACCCAACCCAACCCAACCCAACCCAACCCAACCCAACCCAACCCAACCCAACCCAACCCAACCTAACCCAACCCAACCCAACCCAACCCAACCTAACCTAACCTAACCTAACCTAACCTAACCCTAACCTAACCTAACCTAACCTAACCTAACCTAACCTAACCTAACCTAACCCTAACCTAACCTAAACCCTAACCCAACCCAACCCAACCCAACCCAACCCAACCCAACCTAACCTAACTCAACCCAAACCCAACCTAATAACTAAATAACCAATAACCCAACCCAACCAAACCCAACCCAACCCAACCAACCCAACCCCAACCCAACCCCAACCTAACCTAACCTAACCTAACCCAACCCTAACCCAACCCAACCCAACCAAACCAAACCCAACCCAACCCAACCGAACCCAACCCAAACCCAACCTAACCCAAACCCAACCTAACCAACCCAACCCAACCTAACCTAACCTAACCTAACCTAACCTAACCTAACCATAACCCAACCCAACCCAACCCAACCCAACCCAACCTAACCTAACCCAACCCAACCCAACCCAACCCAACCCAACCCAACCCAACCCCAACCAACCCAACCTAAACCCAACCTAACCTAACCTAACCTAGCCTAACCAAAAGTACTAAACATGTAGCCTATTACCTCTATTACGTAACAATAAACAATAGTTGTTAATAATAAAGAATAATATAATAATAATAATAATAATAATAATATAACCTAACAAAACCTAGCAGTATTTATTATATACCTTATATAATATAAACTTTCGTGATTGATTTTGGCTTTGTTTTGCTATATAACCTACCTTAAGTTGTAAATAATGAGTATTTCGTAAATACAATTGTTGAATAAATAACAAAATATAAACATTCTATTATTTCAGATATCAACAGTTTACCAGTTTTGATCTAACGCCTTTGGAATTGTTGTTCAACAGCCTTGAATTCTACAGTTTGTTATGATCATGAAATAAGAGCATGGATTAATGATTACTATGTTAAAGTACAAATTAAATTATAGTCTTACTATAAACTAATGATAGTTTCAGCGGTCGTTAATAATAAATTACTCTCCATTACCAAGGTCATTTCCTATTCCTGTAATCTCTAATTAATTATAAGTGTGTGAATATATATATATATATATATATATATATATATATATATATATATATATATATATATATATATATTCTATATACAATATTTACAATAGTTTAAATACACAATTATTTGGAAAAATATTTTAAAATAAATAAGAATGAATATATATATATATATATATATATATATATATATATATATATATATATATATATATATATATATATATATATATATATATTACACTACATACTGCTATACTGTTAAATAAATTAATATCATGTAGACCTAAGTGGATTGTAAATACAGTTGTAGGAGTTATGCTATCTGTGGTGACAAGACTTCAATGTTTTGATCAAAATATGATGTTGTCTTGTAAGTTACTTTCTACCTATTAAATACCTTTAGTATCATACGATATAAAGTGTTCTGATGATCAGTAGACTATACGTATTCATATATAATTATGTTTTAATTTATAAAAAAACAAATTAATCAAGATTAATCAATAATAATATAGTATAAAAGCTATATATTGTTGTTTTAAAAATATGTTATCATTTATAGCAAAAATCAATCAAAAATCAATCAAAACAAAGCAACTATTACGTAACAATAAACAATAGTTGTTAATAATAAAGAATAAATAATAATAATAATAATAATAATATAACCTAACAAAACCTAGCAGTATTTATTATATACCTTATATAATATAAACTTTCGTTATACTGTTGAAACTATATTAATCATTGATAATGTATATTGTCAAAATAGATAACAATAACTACAAAATCTAAGAATATAACCTAACAAAACCTAACAGTATTTATTACTTACCTTATAAAAAATAAACTTTCATTATGCTGTTGAAACTATATTAATCATTGATAATGTGTACTGTCAAAATAGAAAACAATAACTGCCCAATCTAATAATATAACCTAACAAAACCTAGCAGTATTTATTATACGCCTTATATAATATAAACTTTCGTTATGCTGTTGAAATTATATTAATCATTGATAATGTGTATTGTCAAAATTGAAAACAATAACTGCCCAATGTAATAATAAAACCTAACAAAACCTAGCAGTATTTATTATATGCCTTATATAATATAAAATTTCGTTATACTGTTGACTATATTAATCACTGATAATGTGTATTGTCAAAATAGAAAACAATAACTGCCAAATCTAATAATATAAGCTAACAAAATCTAACAGTATTTATTATATACCTTATACAATATAAACTTTCGTTATGCTGTTGAAACTATATTAATCATTGATAATGTGTATTGTCAAAATAGAAAACAATAAATGCCAAATCAAATAATATAACCTAACAAAACATAACAGACATTATTATATACCTTATATAATCTAGGCTATACTTTCGTTATGCTGTTAAAACTAGTAACCATTGATAATGTGTATTGTCCAAATAGAGACAATAACTGATCTATATAATAATGTAATCTAACAAAACCTAACAGTATTTATTATATGCCTTACATAATACAAACTTTCGTTATGCTGTTGAAAATATATTAATCATTGATATTGTCAAAATAAAAAACAATAACGGTTAAATTTAATAATATAACCTAACTGGTTTTATTGTATACCTTATATAATATATACGTTGGTCATGCAAATACACGTTTTTGATGAAGAACCATGATTTGAAGATCGGACAGTTACCATTAAGCACATCGCCGGTCGTAACAATACAGTACCATTGAAGATTGCTAAATTTCCGCGTGCGTGATTTCAGTTGAAGTGAGAAAAATGGCCTCGTATCGCGTCAGATCAGTAAGTTCGAATGCAATTAGCACACGCGTTAAAGTTATTTATTAGCCTTGCCCTGTAAATACGCTTAATAATCTTAAAAAGCCATATTTATGTGTCACGGTCTAAGAAATTACGCCACTCGCGCGGACTCGTGTTTTTTCCTGTTCAAAAAAACTGCTTGTGTAAAGGTTAGTTTGCATGTATGTAGTTTTTCTTTCCGGTACGCTGGGTATTAAATATATTGCTTCAATAAGCATAGAGTTAACGGGTTAAGCTGTTATGTGTGAAACGTTAGTAGCGCGATTCGACGGAAGATTGCGCCAGCGTCGGATTTTCTTTTTAATTAAACTATTTGAAACAAACAATTGGATGGTGCTCGATAAAGAGTTTTCAGGGCTGTTTTAACTCGAAATGTTGATGAAATCAAATTTTTATTTAACTGATATGTACGAAATTGTCTGTTTCGTAACTGGCTGTTCAGTTTAATTGATTGTGTGAAATTTTGCGCAATGTTTACGCGAGCTCTCTGTTTCAAATCAACCGTTCGGAATTTGGTTTGTATGTTTGTTACGCCGTTTTGGCAAAACGCATTGACCGATTGTTTTGAAATTTGGTACGGAAGTACCTAGTGTAAAGCCCGAACAATATGTAAGATTGTGTTCTATTTACTTCCGTATCAAAATGGCGGTCTCTGTTTTACGATAATAAGTGGAAACGATTGGGCCAGATGTATAGAGAGATTATTTTGAAATTTGATACAAATTTACTCTGTTTATAGACGTACGTGTATGATTATTGCTCACCTACTTTCGATTCAAGATGGCTGCCTCTGATTTGTGATGGCGAGTGTACGCAATTTTGGCAAAACCCTTTGACCTATTGTTTTAATATTTTGTATAAACTTACCTTCCATAAAGACCAAACGAAGTATGTGTAAGAGTTCTCCTACTCAATTTCCTTTTAAAATGGCGGCTTCTGATTTACAATAACAAATGTACGTAGTTTTAGCCAAACGCATGGACCGATTGTTTTGAAATTCGCTACGACGTTACCTTGTAAAAGAACTAAATGACGTATGTGTAAGATTTTTTCCCACTTATCTCTATTTCAAGATGGCGTCTGGTTTGCGACGACTATTGTAGCAGTTTTGGCCAAACGCATTGATCGTTTTAATATTCCGTATAAAGGTACCTTGTATAAAGCCCAAGCGACATATGCCTAATAGTTTCCCCAATCACTTCCGTTTAAAGACGGCGACTTCTGGTTAAACAATGACGATTGTACGTAGTTTTGGTTAAACTAATTGACCGATTGTTTTAAATTTTTGTACGTAGTTTCCTTTTATAAAGCACGACGTGTAAGCTTTTGCCTATTCAGTTTCCTTTTCAAGATGGTGGCCTCTGATTTGCTAATTGTGCGTAGTTTTAGCCAAAAGACATTGACCAATTGTTTTACAATTTGATATGAAGGTAACTTCTATTAGGCCCAAACTACACATACCAAATATTTCCCCTAATTACTTCCATTTAAAGATGTGTCCTCTGGTTTAACAGCGACGAAAGTACGCAGTTCCCCCGCAGGGGGGTGCAGACCAGCAGAATCTATTGAGAGGATTTAGAGTCCCTCGCGGTGCCCGAGTCTAACATACACTTACACTTACAACTTTAACACTTTATACTCGCACTTATTGAGGGAGGCGATAATAACCTCAATATGCTTTTCGCCTTAAAATAACAAAAAATGTACGCAGGATTTACCGATTGTTTTTATATTTGGTATGAAGGTACCTATTAGAAATCGCTAATTATAGGGGTTAGGTGCGAAAAAAGCGTTTGAAAAAGGGCTTGCAATCCGAAAACTGGAAATTTTCAAAATGAAGGCGATTTTTTAGCATTAAAACGCTCATAACTTTGTAACCGTTAGAGGTATCGAATTGATTTTTTCACAGATCGATTATAAATTAAATTCTACACCTAATAGTGGTATCACACGTGAAAATATTTAAAAAAATTTTTTCAAAAATCAATAGAAATTTGAAGATAACTCGAAAAATATAATTAATTTTGAAAATCTGACACCGCAGATCGATTTTAAATTGAATTCTACATTAATTTCATGTATCATAAATTAGGAAATGAAACAAAAAATTTTTTTAACTCTAAAAACACCCAATGGGGGGTGGCCTTTGCGTTTTCAAAACTAGAAAAATCGATCCTTTTCGTGTGAAGATTACGCAAAAACTATAAGAGATATTTAGGATGTGAAAACAACGTATGAAACTTTGGACTTTCTGCTATAATATCGGTGCTATTCGAAATCGCTAATTATAGGGGTTAGGTGCGAAAAAAGCGTTTGAAAAAGGGCTTGCAATCCGAAAACTGGAAATTTTCAAAATGAAGGCGATTTTTTAGCATTAAAACGCTCATAACTTTGTAACCGTTAGAGATATGGAGTTGATTTTTTCACAGATCGATTTTAAATAAAATTCTACACCTAATAGTAGTATCACACGTGAAAATATTTAAAAAAATATTTTTTCAAAAATCTATAGAAAATAGAATATAACTGGAAAAATATAATTAATTTTGAAAATCTGACACCGCAGATCGATTTTAAATTGAATTCTACATTAATTTCATGTATCATTCATTAGGAAATGAAAAAAAAATTTTTTCACTCTAAAAACACCCAAGGGGGGGGTCCCTTTTAAGTTTTCAAAACTAGAAAAATCGATCCTTTTCGTGTGAAGATTACGCAAAAACTATATGAGATATTTAGGATGGGAAAACACCGTATGAAACTTTGGACTTTCTACTATAATATCGGTGCTATTCGAAATCGCTAATTATAGGGGTTAGGTGCGAAAAAAGCGTTTGAAAAAGGGCTTGCAATCCGAAAACTGGAAATTTTCAAAATGAAGGCGATTTTTTAGCATTAAAACGCTCATAACTTTGTAACCGTTAGAGGTATCGAGTTGATTTTTTCACAGATCGATTTTAAATTAAATTCTACACCTAATAGTTGTATCACAGGTGAAAATATTTAAAAAAATTTTTTCAAAAATCAATAGAAAATTGAAGATAACTCGAAAAATATCATTAATTTTGAAAATCTGACACCGCAGATCGATTTTAAATTGAATTATACAATAATTTCATGTATCATTCATTAGGAAATGAAAAAAAAAATTTTTTCACTCTAATAACACCCAAATGGGGGGTCCCTTTACGTTTTCAAAACTAGAAAAATCGATCCTTTTCGTGTGAAGATTACGCGAAAACTATAAGAGATATTTAGGATGTGAAAACACCGTATGAAACTTTGGACTTTCTGCTATAATATCGGTGCTATTAGAAATCGCTAATTATAGGGGTTAGGTGCGAAAAAAGCGTTTGAAAAAGGGCTTGCAATCCGAAAACTGGAAATTTTCAAAATGAAGGCGATTTTTTAGCATTAAAACGCTCATAACTTTGTAACCGTTAGAGATATCGAGTTGATTTTTTCACAGATCGATTTTAAATTAAATTCTACACCTAATAGTAGTATCACACGTGAAAATATTAAAAAATATTTTTTCAAAAATCAATAGAAAATTGAAGATAACTCGAAAAATATAATTAATTTTGAAAATCTGACACCGCAGATCGATTTTAAATTGAATTCTACATTAATTTCATGTATCATTCATTAGGAAATGAAAAAAACATTTTTTCACTCTAAAACCACCCAAAGGGGGTCCTTTTAAGTTTTCAAAACTAGAAAAATCGATCCTTTTCGTGTGAAGATTACGCAAAAACTATATGAGATATTTAGGATGGGAAAACACCGTATGAAACTTTGGACTTTCTGCTATAATATCGGTGCTATTCGAAATCGCTAATTATAGGGGTTAGGTGCGAAAAAGGCGTTTGAAAAAGGGCTTGCAATCCGAAAACTGGAAATTTTCAAAATGAAGGCGATTTTTTAGCATTAAAACGCTCATAACTTTGTAACCGTTAGAGATATCGAGTTGATTTTTTCACAGATCGATTTTAAATTAAATTCTACACATAATAGTAGTATCAAACGTGAAAATATTTAAAAAAATATTTTTTCAAAAATCAATAGAAAATTGAAGATAACTCGAAAAATATAATTAATTTTGAAAATCTGACACCGCAGATAGATTTTAAATTGAATTCTACATTAATGTAAACCATCTTAGGTTACTAAAAAAACACTTTACTGAAATAATAAAAATAATCTATATAAAAAAAAACTTACAGATTCAATGACAGAATTCCTTTTGCAGATTCTGCAACACAAAACGGCGCACAAACACAAAAGCACTAAAAATATAAAACAATCTAATTAATTATTAAGAAAGTATTAAAAATATTAAATATAAAAACAAATTATTGGAAAAGTGCTAATAAATAATATGACAAATTTAAAAAAGTACTACAAAGTAAAAATGTTCAAGGAATCTGTACACGCAATAGCAGTGAAGTTGTCTCTCTGAACTCTGAACTACAAGTGATCCGAAACTGAAACCTGAACAATGAACGAGGTTTGGGTTGGCTGTACTGACTGCAGACTTCTGGGAAATATACAGTATTCCCGCCATAAGGAATATGTATTGTCAGCAAAAGCTGGCCTAACGGGGGAAATTAATCTCTTTGCATTGTGCATCCAAATTTAGTTTCACTTGATTCTAATGTGATTCTAGGAAAATGAAACTCCATCATAATACTTACCCAATCCAACTAAATTATTTAATATTCAAGAGTTAATTCTATACCTGACGTTTTATACGTTTATTATATATTGGTAGGTGTAAATAATGAACGTGTCAATTATTTTTAACGCTATCATACTACTTACCCAGTCCAACTTAGTTATTTAGTATTCAAGTGTTAATTGTATAAATAGTGACGTTTTATATGTTTATTGTAGACCTATGGTGGTAGGTCTATTCTTCTGTAAGTCAAAATAAAAAAAACTTCCAGTAACATATTTACGAAAATGTTTTCTTTTTTCGATTGTCTTGTCTGTGTAAAATTCTCTAAAGAAAAACAAAAAATATTTCATTAAACTCAAACATAAAAACCAGGATAACCTACTGTTAAAAACAAATATCGGCATTAAAATCTGCATAAATTAGTCAGGATTTATTTTTCTTTTTTCCGATATAATTTGTTCCAAACCGTAAATTTGTTTAGTTATAATTCGCTCACAGACTTCAATTATTAGACTACGAAATCTGATGAGCAGTTTTCTTAAAACTATAGAACCAGATTTTTGGGCTGTAAGGACTCATACGTTTTGCTTGAGTGCGTATGGATTATATTTTTGTGCAAAATCATTAGGCTGATTTTTGAAAAATCTGATTTTGAACATTTTCCTAAAAAAAGATTTCAAAAATCTTCTTTGAACTGAACACTTTCAGAGCACCTGTCTAAAAAAAATTATATCTGAACCAAAAATAAAAATCATATATCATGTAAATAATAAAAGCTTTGTGACTGAAACTTTTAAAACAAATTATTAAAATGTAACATGTATCGTTTTACTCTCTGCTTAAACGAAGTATAAAAGAAGGTTTGGTGATCGTAAAAAATTGATTTTTAAATTTTCATTAGTATATTTTATCGGGAGTCTAAACAAGTGGTTTTTAGTTGGATGTCTGTCCATCGGTATCTGTTTCTTTCTGTGACTAATATGGCTGTTTAAATAAAATTTAGCATGCATATCTGGTTTGCCAATATCTCAGACACCGGTTCCAATAACAATTAAACGCTGAGCTGGACAAGTAACAATAATTTTCATTAATAATTGAAATAATTATTAATATTAATATTTCATATTATTTTCTCTATCGCAATTAACATGTATCATGTTTTAGGGCTGGTTGTGATGGACTTTGCACATTGGCTGATGCGAGTGAACAAATTTATATTGATACTAAATAGCGTGTGTATTTTGCGCGTCACAAGTCTCACATTATTTTCATAAGTCATGACAATAAAGACAATAAAATGAATATTACTACAATGATATAAAAATAACAAGTAAATGTTATATTAACATTGTAAAAAAAACTATTATTTAAAAAATAAAATACATAAAATTATAATTTTTAAGAAAAAAATACCAAGTCCAGAGCAATTTCTTAGTTACAAATTTCTGTTACTGAACTAAAAATAAAAATCAAAAGTTATGTTTTCAAAGAAATTATCGTAATTAAAATAAAAAAGAAGAGAAAACGTGATATGATTTTTATTTTTTGTTCAATAACAGAAATAATTTTTTTTTAGTCAGGCGCTCTAAAATACAAATTATATTATTTGAAAAGTAATTGTACAAGTATTTTCATATCTGTAAAAATTCACTGTTACATATTTCTAAGACAATCTGTGTGTGATTATGATAATAGTAGTTATCTCATTTCATGCGCCCCACGGTTTTTGTTTTGAATTGTACAAGTATTTTCATAACCGTAAAAATTCATCAGAAGAGACCAAGGTAAAACTTTCACAGTGCCAGTTACTACAGATAGATTACTATCGGTTCATACTTCACGAACACAGTATAGGCCCTACGCATTGTCAGAGACATTCCTCGTATTATCACAAAACCCTCCATCATTGTTTGTGCGTAAGCAATCTGTTTATGTTATCTGGCGACGCTGCGACGGACCTGGAATATCTTCGTCAACATTTCCTTGTATATTTCACTGTAGTGCCCCAACAAAGAAAACATGATATACTTATTTATTTATGATTGCGCAATGCATCAGTCTCGCTATCCTGTTGGAAGCAAATTTCCAAAAAGTTACATTTCTTTTATTGTTAATATTTTTAAAAAATTTGAATCATCGTCTTAAACAGCGTTAAAATCTGAATTTCCAGTGCAAAGTCGCTAAAACAAAGTACGTGTTTCAATTTCAATACGGATCCGGAACATTGAACCATTTTCTCACAATTGGTTCATCAAATTTTCCTTAAACATTTTATAATGAAGATTTATCAGTCAGTACATCAAATGTAATTTATAAGACATTTTTGGTAATAATGAAGACGCGGGCTAAGTCACTGAATATAAACATACTAGAATGATGATCCTTATGAGAGATAAGTGAGCGATCTCTACTGCTACCATCTTGCGGTAAAGTGTTCAACTACTATTAAATAGATAATAGTACTATTTTCTCAAACGTCTCCACTCCCATCCTTGCAGCTTACAACGATCGTAGCGGCAGATAATCCAATTACTTGGATTTTGGCCGTTAATATCGAGCACACTTGTTATAATGGTGGCTGTACGTTTTAATTCAATGGATAAGTGTGTCAAAACCAAGTGTAGCAATTAGAATCCAACATGTGTACAGCTATATTAGTATGCTGTATTCAGTGACTTTACAATTACGAATAAAATTGTTCTTACCATGATGGCCGCTCCGATAGCTCATACTAAACATTCTGTTCGCTTTTTCATGTGTGAATGTGAACCGGTGTTAAAAGTAAAAATCGATTTCAACTAGCCTATACATTAAAACATTTTTTCCCAAAAATAACATCTGTCCAGTACGTGGATAAACAATAGACATATGCATCTATTTATGAACGCGATCCTAAATCTTCGTACGAAAGAACAGACAATGATCTGCTTCTGAGATTTTTTGAATATTTACTTTACTATTTTTTTAATTATGTCAAATATTTTACGTCTTCGGATTTAAAAAAACTTTGAATTAATACGACGTACTAAACAAAAGTACGTCTTTAGTAAATATTTTGGTATAAATTTAACGACGCCAACTTAGCTGACAACAGTAGTGTAGTAATTAGGTTTGCAATCAGGTTTGTGAATTTAGGTGAGGGAATCTTGATCTTGTCTAAAAAGAAATTTTACTTCTTGTAATTATTACGGTTTAAATTTCCGGAGACTTAAGAAATATTTTACAGGATTGTTATGAAAAATAACCTTTTGTCGTAGTAATTTTGTAATATTCAACTTCCCTACAAAAAATCCAAAATTATGACGAGACTCTGTAGACATAGACATTAAAGCCTCTTACACGAAAGGCTTACTACTTCTAAACTTGCCTTCAGCCAAGTGTGGTAAATAAAGTTATATTAACCTTAATAAAATTATTAAAATTAAGAGTAAACATCTCTATCATTAAAATAGAAATGGCCGCCTCGGTGTTCTAGTGCAGGGGTCTCCAAACTTTCCAGTCTTAGGGCCATACTGATTACTCCAGTAAGTTCCGAGGGCCAAAACCATATTATCATTGTTGCCGGTGGTAGAAAGTGAAATAGTCCACTGATGAAAAAAAAGTCCGAAAAAGTACGCAACGTTTAAAAAAGGCTGCAAAGACCTTCTCCAAAATGAAGTACACAAAAAATGTTTACAGATCTAAATTAACTGATGAGCATCTTAAATCTCTTTTAATAATTGGTACAAGTAAAAGTAGTTCACAACTACAAACTATTGTCAGTGGAAAATCTCAATTACATAAATCTCATTAGTATTTCATATGTCATTATGCTTCTTATAAGTTATGTTTTTATTTAAAATGTATAAAATGTTAGTTGGATTCATTTCAATAATTTGTTAGTTATTATATACTGAAGTTAAATTTTCTGCATATTATACATGTCTTTACTCATTACAATTCTGTGTTTCTTTATCCAACTTATCACAAAAACAATAACAATAAGCCTACAACAATGTTATGAGTAGTTAGCCCATGACCATATCAATATAGATGTCATATTAATAATTATTCAACATAAAATTAGAATACATCAGTAAACTAAATTTAATTTGCTATAAAAAATATGTTCCCTAAAAGGAGTTTCCAAGTATGCTAGCTCTCCGCGGGCCGGACAAAATCTGTCCGCGGGCCGGATTTGGCCCTCGGGCCGTAGTTTGGGGACCCCTGTTCTTGTGGATTGCGTACTAGGCTTTCACCCCGAGGACCCGGGTTCGATTCCCGGCGAGGGCTTGGCATTTTCATACGCTATAAATCATCCCATCGTCTGCATTAGCCCGTGTGCACAAATGTCGGACGTTAAAAAAAAAAAAAAAAAAAAAAAAAAAAAAAAAATAGAATGATGAAAAAAAACCTATTTACGTGATTAATTTAGATCATGATGAATAAGAATAATAATTACTTCTTATTCTTCTAGGAAACTAAATAAATAGCTGCAATAACATTAATTAATATCTGAGTGTTGCTGATTTCAATTTATTGTTTACAATTAATATGTTAGTCTTAGGGAATTGAATCATTATGGCCGTCAGAGCCCACAGATATGGTTGTCTTGTAAGAGTCTGATATTGTTTCTGTAACATTTGTGTTTAAGTTATCAGTTGATTATAAATCACTTGTATAGCAAAATTATTTAAACTTCTGTGCTATACTATATTTTATATTTGTATAATATGAATATTTGCAAAATTTTTAAGTGAACTCAGCTTTGAAAATATAAAAAAATGTAAAAAATAACTTGTTCTGTACAGTGCTTTAAGCCATAAAATTCAATTAAGTAAATTATGGCTAAATTACAAGAGAGCACAGTGTTGCATGTTGGATTGGAAACCATAAAAGTTATCTAATAAGATAACTTATTATCTTATTAATACGATCTTCTACTAATAAGTAAAAGATCTAAACTCAAAAAATTAAAAATGTATAATGCTTGTAGTGCTTTGTACAGTAATTTTTGTGCATGTCTCATTATATTTTGATTACAGTTATTTAAGTAATTACTCAAAAATGGTAAATTATGTTTTGTTTATTATGGGCACTCTCACTGTCGCAATAATTGTCCGATTGGACATATATATACACACACGCGCGCGCATACATACATTTAATATCATTGCAGAAGTTTTACGGAAAAGAAACTTTAGGGTGGCCCTTAGTTTGCAGGTCACTAAGAACCCCAGTTCAGTATCATATATCTTGAAATAAAAATGACACGGTATTTATTGTTAGAAGCACGTGCTAGTGAAAAGAGGGTGAAAACAATAACATTCCATTTGGGCACTCCACATTTGGGCAGCACATGTTAGTCAGTGCAGCGACATTGATTCTGTATTCTGTTTAGTGATGGGCAAAAGCGCTATTTTTGTTTAGCAGCTAATTCTGTTAATGCTAATTAGAATTAGCAGTTAAAAATAACAGGTAAACTGCTAACTGCTAATTTTCTAGACTACTAACAACGACCTTAGCAGGAAAACGCAGCTTAAATAGTATTGTCACATTACTTTATTCTTTATTCCTTATCTTGGCAGCTGAGATAAGCAAATACAGTGAGGATGCAGTTGGCACGTTTTGTCCTACCCTTCCTGCACTATTAATTTGTCTATAGGATTTGTGAATAAATCTCTGACGATAATGAGAAATACAATGAACATGCTAAGTTCAGAGATGCAATTAATTGTGTTCGGTTTGTCTTTCACGTACTATCAAGTAATATGAAATATATTTTGTAGCACCCTTTTCTAAACCTATGATACAATAATAATTTAAATTTAAAAAAAAATAAATTGAATTAATTTTAATTTGATTAGGGTCATGTTCGATGTTTGTAATTAATTAAAATGCTATTTAAAAAATATTATTGTATTTTTATACATGTAGGCTATCTATGGAGGCCTATCTTTTTTTAGATTTCTCTTATTTATTCATGTTCCTAATAAATTAAAATGTTCTTGTTAGGTATTATTTCAAGTATTTTATTATAGACTATCATAATGGTTCTGACAATGTTTATTTTTGTTATAATCACATTATTTAAAATAATAATGTCATTTATTACATACTATATTATTCTTTGGGTTTTTAGGGTGAAAAACTTTTTTTTTTCATTTCTAATGTATGATACATGAAATTAATGTAGAATTGAATTTAAAATCGATCTGCGTTGTCAGATTTTCAAAATTAATTATATTTTTCGAGTTATCGATATTTTCAGTTATGTCAATTTTTTTCTATTGTTTTTTTTAAAAAAATATTTTTTAAATATTTTCACGTGTGATACATGTATTAGGTGTAGAATTTAATTTAAAATCGATCTGTGAAAAAATCAACTCGATATCTCTAACGGTTACAAAGTTATGAGCGTTTGAATGCTAAAAATCGCCTTCATTTTGAAAATTTCCAGTTTTAGGATTGCAAGCCCTTTTTCAAACGCTTTTTCGCAACTAAACCCTATAATTAGCGATTTCGAATAGCACCGATATTATAGCAGAAAGTCCAAAGTTTCATACGGTGTTTTCACATCCTAAATATCTCTTATAGTTTTTGCGTAATCTTCACCCGAAAACGATCGATTTTTCTAGTTTTGAAAATGTAAAGGGAACCCCCTTTGGGTGTTTTTAGGGTGAAAACTTTTTTTTTTCATTTCTAATGTATGATACATGAAATTAATGTAGAATTGAATTTAAAATCGATCTGCGTTGTCAGATTTTCAAAATTAATTATATTTTTCGAGTTATCTTCAATTTTCTATTGTTTTTAAAAAAATTTTTTTAAATATTTTCACGTGTGATACATGTATTAGGTGTAGAATTTAATTTAAAATCGATCTGTGAAAAAATCAACTCGATATCTCTAACGGTTACAAAGTTATGAGCGTTTGAATGCTAAAAAATCGCCTTCATTTTGAAAATTTCCAGTTTTAGGATTGCAAGCCCTTTTTCAAACGCTTTTTCGCAACTAAACCCTATAATTAGCGATTTCGAATAGCACCGATATTATAGCAGAAAGTCCAAAGTTTCATACGGTGTTTTCACATCCTAAATATCTCTTATAGTTTTTGCGTAATCTTCACCCGAAAACGATCGATTTTTCTAGTTTTGAAAATGTAAAGGGACCCCCTTTGGGTGTTTTTAGGGTGAAAAACTTTTTTTCATTTCCTAATGTATGATACATGAAATTAATGTAGAATTGAATTTAAAATCGATCTGCGTTGTCAGATTTTAAAAATTAATTATATTTTTCGAGTTATCTTCAATTTTCTATTGTTTTTTAAAAAAATATTTTTTTAAATATTTTCACGTGTGATACATGTATTAGGTGTAGAATTTAATTTAAAATCGATCTGTGAAAAAATCAACTCGATATCTCTAACGGTTACAAAGTTATGAGCGTTTGAATGCTAAAAAATCGCCTTCATTTTGAAAATTTCCAGTTTTAGGATTGCAAGCCCTTTTTCAAACGCTTTTTTCGCAACTAAACCCTATAATTAGCGATTTCGAATAGCACCGATATTATAGCAGAAAGTCCAAAGTTTCATACGGTGTTTTCACATCCTAAATATCTCTTATAGTTTTTGCGTAATCTTCACCCGAAAACGATCGATTTTTCTAGTTTTGAAAATGTAAAGGACCCCCTTTGGGTGTTTTAGGGTGAAAAACTTTTTTTTCATTTCCTAATGTATGATACATGAAATTAATGTAGAATTGAATTTAAAATCGATCTGCGTTGTCAGATTTTCAAAATTAATTATATTTTTCGAGTTATCTTCAATTTTCTATTGTTTTTTAAAAAAATATTTTTTTAAATATTTTCACGTGTGATACATGTATTAGGTGTAGAATTTAATTTAAAATCGATCTGTGAAAAAAACCAACTCGATATCTCTAACGGTTACAAAGTTATGAGCGTTTGAATGCTAAAAAATCGCCTTCATTTTGAAAATTTCCAGTTTTAGGATTGCAAGCCCTTTTTCAAACGCTTTTTTCGCAACTAAACCCTATAATTAGCGATTTCGAATAGCACCGATATTATAGCAGAAAGTCCAAAGTTTCATACGGTGTTTTCACATCCTAAATATCTCTTATAGTTTTTTGCGTAATCTTCACCCGAAAACGATCGATTTTTCTAGTTTTGAAAATGTAAAGGACCCCCTTTGGGTGTTTTTAGGGTGAAACTTTTTTTTTTTTCATTTCTAATGTATGATACATGAAATTAAATGAAGAATTGAATTTAAAATCGATCTGCGTTGTCAGATTTTCAAAATTAATTATATTTTTCGAGTTATCTTCAATTTTCTATTGTTTTTTAAAAATATTTTTTAAATATTTTCACGTGTGATACATGTATTAGGTGTAGAATTTAATTTAAAATCGATCTGTGAAAAAATCAACTCGATATCTCTAACGGTTACAAAGTTATGAGCGTTTGAATGCTAAAAAATCGCCTTCATTTTGAAAATTTCCAGTTTTAGGATTGCAAGCCCTTTTTCAAACGCTTTTTTCGCAACTAAACCCTATAATTAGCGATTTCGAATAGCACCGATATTATAGCAGAAAGTCCAAAGTTTCATACGGTGTTTTCACATCCTAAATATCTCTTATAGTTTTTGCGTAATCTTCACCCGAAAACGATCGATTTTTCTAGTTTTGAAAATGTAAAGGGACCCCCTTTGGGTGTTTTTAGGGTGAAAAACTTTTTTTTCATTTCCTAATGTATGATACATGAAATTAATGTAGAATTGAATTTAAAATCGATCTGCGTTGTCAGATTTTCAAAATTAATTATATTTTTCGAGTTATCTTCAATTTTCTATTGTTTTTTAAAAAAATATTTTTTTAAATATTTTCACGTGTGATACATGTATTAGGTGTAGAATTTAATTTAAAATCGATCTGTGAAAAAATCAACTCGATATCTCTAACGGTTACAAAGTTATGAGCGTTTGAATGCTAAAAAATCGCCTTCATTTTGAAAATTTCCAGTTTTAGGATTGCAAGCCCTTTTTCAAACGCTTTTTTCGCAACTAAACCCTATAATTAGCGATTTCGAATAGCACCGATATTATAGCAGAAAGTCCAAAGTTTCATACGGTGTTTTCACATCCTAAATATCTCTTATAGTTTTTGCGTAATCTTCACCCGAAAACGATCGATTTTTCTAGTTTTGAAAATGTAAAGGACCCCCTTTGGGTGTTTTTAGGGTGAAAAACTTTTTTTTCATTTCCTAATGTATGATACATGAAATTAATGTAGAATTGAATTTAAAATCGATCTGCGTTGTCAGATTTTCAAAATTAATTATATTTTTCGAGTTATCTTCAATTTTCTATTGTTTTTTAAAAAAATATTTTTTAAATATTTTCACGTGTGATACATGTATTAGGTGTAGAATTTAATTTAAAATCGATCTGTGAAAAATCAACTCGATATCTCTAACGGTTACAAAGTTATGAGCGTTTGAATGCTAAAAAATCGCCTTCATTTTGAAAATTTCCAGTTTTAGGATTGCAAGCCCTTTTTCAAACGCTTTTTTCGCAACTAAACCCTATAATTAGCGATTTCGAATAGCACCGATATTATAGCAGAAAGTCCAAAGTTTCATACGGTGTTTTCACATCCTAAATATCTCTTATAGTTTTTGCGTAATCTTCACCCGAAAACGATCGATTTTTCTAGTTTTGAAAATGTAAAGGGAACCCCCTTTGGGTGTTTTTAGGGTGAAAAACTTTTTTTTCATTTCCTAATGTATGATACATGAAATTAATGTAGAATTGAATTTAAAATCGATCTGCGTTGTCAGATTTTCAAAATTAATTATATTTTTCGAGTTATCTTCAATTTTCTATTGTTTTTTAAAAAAATATTTTTTTAAATATTTTCACGTGTGATACATGTATTAGGTGTAGAATTTAATTTAAAATCGATCTGTGAAAAAATCAACTCGATATCTCTAACGGTTACAAAGTTATGAGCGTTTGAATGCTAAAAAATCGCCTTCATTTTGAAAATTTCCAGTTTTAGGATTGCAAGCCCTTTTTCAAACGCTTTTTTCGCAACTAAACCCTATAATTAGCGATTTCGAATAGCACCGATATTATAGCAGAAAGTCCAAAGTTTCATACGGTGTTTTCACATCCTAAATATCTCTTATAGTTTTTGCGTAATCTTCACCCGAAAACGATCGATTTTTCTAGTTTTGAAAATGTAAAGGGAACCCCCTTTGGGTGTTTTTAGGGTGAAAAACTTTTTTTTCATTTCCTAATGTATGATACATGAAATTAATGTAGAATTGAATTTAAAATCGATCTGCGTTGTCAGATTTTCAAAATTAATTATATTTTTCGAGTTATCTTCAATTTTCTATTGTTTTTTAAAAAAATATTTTTTAAATATTTTCACGTGTGATACATGTATTAGGTGTAGAATTTAATTTAAAATCGATCTGTGAAAAAATCAACTCGATATCTCTAACGGTTACAAAGTTATGAGCGTTTGAATGCTAAAAAATCGCCTTCATTTTGAAAATTTCCAGTTTTAGGATTGCAAGCCCTTTTTCAAACGCTTTTTTCGCAACTAAACCCTATAATTAGCGATTTCGAATAGCACCGATATTATAGCAGAAAGTCCAAAGTTTCATACGGTGTTTTCACATCCTAAATATCTCTTATAGTTTTTGCGTAATCTTCACCCGAAAACGATCGATTTTTCTAGTTTTGAAAATGTAAAGGACCCCCTTTGGGTGTTTTTAGGGTGAAAAACTTTTTTTTTCATTTCCTAATGTATGATACATGAAATTAATGTAGAATTGAATTTAAAATCGATCTGCGTTGTCAGATTTTCAAAATTAATTATATTTTTCGAGTTATCTTCAATTTTCTATTGTTTTTTAAAAAAATATTTTTTTAAATATTTTCACGTGTGATACATGTATTAGGTGTAGAATTTAATTTAAAATCGATCTGTGAAAAAATCAACTCGATATCTCTAACGGTTACAAAGTTATGAGCGTTTGAATGCTAAAAAATCGCCTTCATTTTGAAAATTTCCAGTTTTAGGATTGCAAGCCCTTTTTCAAACGCTTTTTTCGCAACTAAACCCTATAATTAGCGATTTCGAATAGCACCGATATTATAGCAGAAAGTCCAAAGTTTCATACGGTGTTTTCACATCCTAAATATCTCTTATAGTTTTTGCGTAATCTTCACCCGAAAACGATCGATTTTTCTAGTTTTGAAAATGTAAAGGGTGTCCCCCTTTGGGTGTTTTTAGGGAAAACTTTTTTTTTTTTCATTTCCTAATGTATGATACATGAAATTAATGTAGAATTGAATTTAAAATCGATCTGCGTTGTCAGATTTTCAAAATTAATTATATTTTTCGAGTTATCTTCAATTTTCTATTTTTTAAAAAATATTTTTTAAATATTTTCACGTGTGATACATGTATTAGGTGTAGAATTTAATTTAAAATCGATCTGTGAAAAAATCAACTCGATATCTCTAACGGTTACAAAGTTATGAGCGTTTGAATGCTAAAAATCGCCTTCATTTTGAAAATTTCCAGTTTTAGGATTGCAAGCCCTTTTTCAAACGCTTTTTCGCAACTAAACCCTATAATTAGCGATTTCGAATAGCACCGATATTATAGCAGAAAGTCCAAAGTTTCATACGGTGTTTTCACATCCTAAATATCTCTTATAGTTTTTGCGTAATCTTCACCCGAAAACGATCGATTTTTCTAGTTTTGAAAAAAATGTAAAGGACCCCCTTTGGGTGATTTTAGGGTGAAAAACTTTTTTTCATTTCCTAATGAATGATACATGAAATTAATGTAGAATTGAATTTAAAATCGATCTGCGTTGTCAGATTTTCAAAATTAATTATATTTTTCGAGTTATCTTCAATTTTCTATTGTTTTTTTAAAAAAATATTTTTTTAAATATTTTCACGTGTGATACATGTATTAGGTGTAGAATTTAATTTAAAATCGATCTGTGAAAAAATCAACTCGATATCTCTAACGGTTACAAAGTTATGAGCGTTTGAATGCTAAAAAATCGCCTTCATTTTGAAAATTTCCAGTTTTAGGATTGCAAGCCCTTTTTCAAACGCTTTTTTCGCAACTAAACCCTATAATTAGCGATTTCGAATAGCACCGATATTATAGCAGAAAGTCCAAAGTTTCATACGGTGTTTTCACATCCTAAATATCTCTTATAGTTTTTGCGTAATCTTCACCCGAAAACGATCGATTTTTTAGTTTTGAAAATGTAAAAGGACCCCCTTTGGGTGTTTTTAGGGTGAAAAACTTTTTTTTTCATTTCTAATGTATGATACATGAAATTAATGTAGAATTGAATTTAAAATCGATCTGCGTTGTCAGATTTTCAAAATTAATTATATTTTTCGAGTTATCTTCAATTTTCTATTGTTTTTTAAAAAAATATTTTTTTAAATATTTTCACGTGTGATACATGTATTAGGTGTAGAATTTAATTTAAAATCGATCTGTGAAACAATCAACTCGATATCTCTAACGGTTACAAAGTTATGAGCGTTTGAATGCTAAAAATCGCCTTCATTTTGAAAATTTCCAGTTTTAGGATTGCAAGCCCTTTTTCAAACGCTTTTTTCGCAACTAAACCCTATAATTAGCGATTTCGAATAGCACCGATATTATAGCAGAAAGTCCAAAGTTTCATACGGTGTTTTCACATCCTAAATATCTCTTATAGTTTTTGCGTAATCTTCACCCGAAAACGATCGATTTTTCTAGTTTTGAAAATGTAAAGGGACCCCCCTTTGGGTGTTTTTAGGGTGAAAAACTTTTTTTTCATTTCCTAATGTATGATACATGAAATTAATGTAGAATTGAATTTAAAATCGATCTGCGTTGTCAGATTTTCAAAATTAATTATATTTTTCGAGTTATCTTCAATTTTCTATTGTTTTTTAAAAAAATATTTTTTTAAATATTTTCACGTGTGATACATGTATTAGGTGTAGAATTTAATTTAAAATCGATCTGTGAAACAATCAACTCGATATCTCTAACGGTTACAAAGTTATGAGCGTTTGAATGCTAAAAAATCGCCTTCATTTTGAAAATTTCCAGTTTTAGGATTGCAAGCCCTTTTTCAAACGCTTTTTTCGCAACTAAACCCTATAATTAGCGATTTCGAATAGCACCGATATTATAGCAGAAAGTCCAAAGTTTCATACGGTGTTTTCACATCCTAAATATCTCTTATAGTTTTTGCGTAATCTTCACCCGAAAACGATCGATTTTTCTAGTTTTGAAAATGTAAAGGGACCCCCCTTTGGGTGTTTTTAGGGTGAAAAACTTTTTTTTCATTTCCTAATGTATGATACATGAAATTAATGTAGAATTGAATTTAAAATCGATCTGCGTTGTCAGATTTTCAAAATTAATTATATTTTTCGAGTTATCTTCAATTTTCTATTGTTTTTTAAAAAAATATTTTTTTAAATATTTTCACGTGTGATACATGTATTAGGTGTAGAATTTAATTTAAAATCGATCTGTGAAAAAATCAACTCGATATCTCTAACGGTTACAAAGTTATGAGCGTTTGAATGCTAAAAAATCGCCTTCATTTTGAAAATTTCCAGTTTTAGGATTGCAAGCCCTTTTTCAAACGCTTTTTTCGCAACTAAACCCTATAATTAGCGATTTCGAATAGCACCGATATTATAGCAGAAAGTCCAAAGTTTCATACGGTGTTTTCACATCCTAAATATCTCTTATAGTTTTTGCGTAATCTTCACCCGAAAACGATCGATTTTTCTAGTTTTGAAAATGTAAAGGGACCCCCCTTTGGGTGTTTTTAGGGTGAAAAACTTTTTTTTCATTTCCTAATGTATGATACATGAAATTAATGTAGAATTGAATTTAAAATCGATCTGCGTTGTCAGATTTTCAAAATTAATTATATTTTTCGAGTTATCTTCAATTTTCTATTGTTTTTTAAAAAAATATTTTTTAAATATTTTCACGTGTGATACATGTATTAGGTGTAGAATTTAATTTAAAATCGATCTGTGAAAAATCAACTCGATATCTCTAACGGTTACAAAGTTATGAGCGTTTGAATGCTAAAAAATCGCCTTCATTTTGAAAATTTCCAGTTTTAGGATTGCAAGCCCTTTTTCAAACGCTTTTTTCGCAACTAAACCCTATAATTAGCGATTTCGAATAGCACCGATATTATAGCAGAAAGTCCAAAGTTTCATACGGTGTTTTCACATCCTAAATATCTCTTATAGTTTTTGCGTAATCTTCACCCGAAAACGATCGATTTTTCTAGTTTTGAAAATGTAAAGGGACCCCCCTTTGGGTGTTTTTAGGTGAAAAACTTTTTTTCATTTCCTAATGTATGATACATGAAATTAATGTAGAATTGAATTTAAAATCGATCTGCGTTGTCAGATTTTCAAAATTAATTATATTTTTCGAGTTATCTTCAATTTTCTATTGTTTTTAAAAAAATTTTTTTAAATATTTTCACGTGTGATACATGTATTAGGTGTAGAATTTAATTTAAAATCGATCTGTGAAAAATCAACTCGATATCTCTAACGGTTACAAAGTTATGAGCGTTTGAATGCTAAAAATCGCCTTCATTTTGAAAATTTCCAGTTTTAGGATTGCAAGCCCTTTTTCAAACGCTTTTTTCGCAACTAAACCCTATAATTAGCGATTTCGAATAGCACCGATATTATAGCAGAAAGTCCAAAGTTTCATACGGTGTTTTCACATCCTAAATATCTCTTATAGTTTTTGCGTAATCTTCACCCGAAAACGATCGATTTTTCTAGTTTTGAAAATGTAAAGGTTATGTTTTTTTTTTTGTGAAGATGGACACATTAATAAAAGTTTAGTAAATATTAATTTAGTAATGGCTGCAACTTATTTTTTTAATTAATAAATCACAGTAACAGAGGTCAAGTATAAGCTGACCTTCAGTGATAAAAAAAGGTTTAACAAAAAGTTGTGAATTTTATAGCAGTCAAGGTTCGTGTTTGTGTGCAATGTTATTAAATTTTGTTACTTTTAGGTATCAAACATGTTGCCTACACTATATGATTATTTTTTGCTGAAGTTGGTACATTGCCTTCGGTTTTACATCTTCATTTACGTTTAAATAATTGTTTTCAAAATTTGTTTAGCCAGTTACAAGTTATAACAGACATTTTTACAGTGTGGCCTAGTCAATCTGAGTGTTCATGTTAAGTTTTAAATTTCTTGTTGGATACTCATAGATTCAATAGAAAAATTGTATTTTTCATAATTAGTACACAGTGTTTGCTCTGAACTTGTAAAATTTTGAAATTTTGGCATTTGTAGCCGATGAGTTATTTTGCTGAAGTAGACAGTTTGTCTTGAATATTGATAAAGTATAGAATAAAGCAAAACGTCACGTCCTGAGTCCTGGTGCAAGGTTCATTAACTTTAGGACAATTTACATCCTGGATCCTGATTTTATTGTACAGTAAATCGTGACAGCCAATGTACAAATTACAACCAAAGCTGAATACATAAAGAGTTGGTAGAGTTGTATTATTATATATTTTCAATCCCAAACAAGTTGTGCCAACATTGAGCCATGCAATGACAATGTAACATAACTCTGAAACAGAATAGTAGTGTCAATTTTATGTTTTTAAACAGCTGATTTGGTTAACATCTGATATAACCTAAAAAAGAACAGCTGTTGCAAAGACTTATTATTTAAAAGTAATTGCAGCTGTTTCACTGATATAATGGAAGCAAATTTCAAAAAATTAACAAAATTAATCACTTTTATTACATAGATATTTTTGAAAATATGGTTTTACTCTAGCTGTCTGCATAAACTTGCTTTTTAAATTTTCAAAAATCATAGTATTTATAAAAATTAAAATTAGACGCCATAAAACTCCTAACTTTTTATTGTAAATGTTATAATAATAGGATGGTGCAAAAAAAGAACACATTCTTGGATTTGAGTTACATAGTAGTCGTAGAGGAGAGGACTGACCTTCGAACGCAAGCAGTTTGTAGGTTACAGCGTCCAGTTTCAGTAACAATATGGACTGTAAAGTTTAATGTGAAGCATAGTGGGCTGATACCTGATCACAACTCAATAATATGGTGGTTTAATTGTTTTTTGCAAAACTGGATCAGTTGTAAATAAAAAAATGACTGGTCTTCCATGAACTGCATGAATTGAACAAATTGTCTACAAAATGAGACAGTCAGTAGTGAATTTGCAATGTTATGTCACACATTTTTGTTGTGTTGTTTCAACAAGATGAAGTGACAATCCACACAGATATAATTTCATAGAAATTGTTTGGAAAGTGTTTACCTGACATGTGATCTGATGTTGTATTGATATTGCCATGTGTTCTATCATTGATTTATATTCTTAAGTTAGCTAAATATTGCTGTCCATCAAGAAATCACCACTTTTCCAAAGTGATTTTGACAAATGAATAACTTAAAAGAAAGACTGTTAATGTGTACACATAAAGGATGTCATATTTACAATTTAAAAAATAAAGTGGAAGATTACTATTGTTAAGACTTCGAGCACTACAGTTTGTGTGTGTAAATGAGTTTCTCATATGTTTAGAATAAATGGTTTACACTGAGATTAAATCCATGTGTTTTTTGCCATCCTTCACACATTGTAAAGCTGATTATGATGGAAAAATTGGATTTTTGTTTATATATATTTGTTGAAAAATATTTTGAATGACCATCACTTTGAAACATTTTTTCTAGGTAATAAACTTGTGTAAGCTATTAAAAAAAAGTTTGAACCAAATTTATGTTAACAATACTTTAGCTGTGACAAATATGAAGATAGTGGACACATGCCCAGCCACTCTCTTAACCCAAAACATTAGTATGTAGGCCTTGTTTCTTTATACTTGTAAAGAACCTATTCCTTATCAGATCTTCTGAACCCATATCTGTATGTACATTGCTGAAAAATGACTTTCATTAAATTTGGCTCGTAGATCAAGTTTGCAATACCTTGTGATAATTTTTCAATTTATCTAACTTTTTTTGTAAGCCCTGTTTTCTTTAAAAAAATAACTGATAAAAATCAGATTTGGCTACAAAGATTTTGATTCGTTTTTTCTTTAAAATTAGTGGATAATTCGCAAGCAAAATGTATTGGTTGCTAGGCCTGTTTCCCTAAAAACCTGGTTTTAAAGCTATTGAAAAAATTGATTCAACAGATAGATTTTGCTTAAATTTCAGCCACAATTAAAATTTTGTGGTCAAAATACAATCACATTTTTTTCAAAATCTCCATTAATGATTTTAATCAAATTTTACTGAAATGTAATCTATAAGTATTCAAACAAAATATTAATAACATATAAAAAACATTTGAGTTAGGTATCAATAATAGTACTGAAAAAATCAGAATGTGAATTACTTTTCAAAGTCATATTTTGGTCATAGATTTATTGGTGGAATTATTTGAATGTGAGAAAGTTTGTGTAATGTATTTGTATCTTTGCATCATTTCTTTAAAATATTTATACTTTAAAATATTCAAATCTCAAAGTTGATTCCTCTATGTTTAGTAAGAAAGTAATAATGTATTTAATAGTTTGTTTTTAAATAACTAATATAATAACAAACATTATTACGAAATAACCTAAATACTTACAGAATTAAAATCAATGCACCCTTAATAATAATGAATTTTTGTTGTTTAACTTTATTAAAAAATAAATGTTGCTTTGGTTATGTCGATATAGTAGGTGTAGATTACCTGGAACCAATAAAACCGCATTATCCATCTCAGTTATTTTTGACTTACTCGGAAATGATAAATATTTTCCAAGAATCACTCACTCCCTTACAGTGGCGCCTAGCAACAGGCCATTATCAGTTTAGTGTTAAATTCGGTAGAAAAGTTTACGGTAGTTTTGTTGTTACGTTTCCATAAATTTTGTATCGAAATTGTTATTCGTTGAAAAAATAACTGTTTGTGTAGTAATTTAGAGTGAATGTAGGCTTACGCGTGTGTACATTAAAAAGAATAGTTGATAGTGTTTTGCAATATAAGTTAATTATTATGAGAAGAATGTTAATTCATAACAACGCAGCCTACTAAAATGGATAAAGGTAGTTAGCTTAGGTTAGGCTTAAGTTTACATTGGTTTGTTCCATTGTTATTGTACTAATGATTTTTTTTTATTGGTTTTGAAAACGATTTATTATTATTATTATTAGAATAACAATAATCTTTATGTTATTACTTTGTCAAGTTAAATTCAACTAAAATCTAATTGATTTTCATCTATTAATTTTATTCAAATCACAGTCCTGCGCATATCGTGGGTGTCAGGTGATCAAGTACAGTACTTAATTATTGATGTAGTTCACAAAACGAACACCAGAATGCGGCGTGCACGTTGCAGGTTGGAATAATCTTTCAGTTTTTAATTCAAACTGAAGTTCTGTGCAAGTTAATCAAGTGTCCAATTGACGTAGTTTATAAAATAAACACTAGGATGCGCGGAATGTATTATTTGTTGCAAAATGTTTCAGTAAAATAGTGTTTACCTACTAATAGGTTAAGTTATTAATTTTAAAATATTGTTTCTGATTAAAACTGATACTGAAAAACAATCTATAATTTTAAAATATTTAAATTCACAAGAATTCTTTTGATTATTTTAAAAGTAGAATAACTTGTAACATTATTTTTTAAACTATGAACGCTGCATAAACGATACTGTTACAGTTTAAGTGTAGTAAATTAGGTTATTACTAAAATAATTTAGATGCATATTAAGCTATTTTTTATAATATATATTTGTTTATTTATAAATATAGATAGATAGATAGCAGACATACATTAAGCATGAGCTGGTTCGAATACTGACTGCATCGGCCGTTGATTTTTCTGTACAACCAAAAATCCTTATGATTAGTTCGAAGGAAATAATGTGATACAACTAATTATATATGTACAAATACATACTTTGTACTTCTTTTCAGATTATTTTCAAATTGAATTTATCTTATTAGAACATTAATAACAAGAAAAAAATTTATTTTTTTAAACTTCCCCTCATGAATTAAAAGGAGGCTAGATAGGTAGGCCTCTTGTTTAATTTGAAATATACGACATTAAAAATTGAAGATAAACTATTTGTGTATTTAAATAAAAAGATTATATAGGGATTTTAATATGTATCTAATTTTAGGGCTGATTATGCGGCCAATATCATATTGCATAATAGTATATTTAGCGAGTTGCGTGCTATTGTATAGGCTTATATAAAAATATAATTGTGACTACTTCTAAACAGCTGATTTCACACAACAGCTGTTGCTTCAATATTATTTCAATTGAGGTTATGTAAAAATTCAATTTCTAATTATGGGTAATAAAATTATTAAAAATGGTTTGTTTTAAATGAAGAACAAAGATTAAGAAAAATGAACGAGAAAGACTATGACGATTAGAAAACAAATTAAAACAAAAAAATGAAATTAACTAATTAGTAACAAAAAACGAAAAATGGAGACAAACATTTATATTTATGATTATTATATTATCATATTATATGATTTATATTTTTCGGTTCGGCAACAGAAATTTTTTTTTCATTTTCACTCATTAAAAATATCCAAAACTTCAAGTAAGGGTAAAATTTCAATATCCGTCGGAATAATACATGTTTTATAGTGTTGTTTAAAACTTTTTTTAATTAAAATTTTAGGGGTCGCAAATATTTAAGTGACCCAACTTTTTAACGATATTTTTAATTTAACCTAGTTAAAGTAAAAATAACAAAAAGAATTTAATGTTTTTGTAAAAGACTATTCTTAATGAATTAAGAAGGAATAAAATACGTAGGCTAATGTTAACTAAAATTCATGAAGTTAAAATATTAATGTACTTAAATAACGATATTTTAAAAATTGCGATATTTTAAAAATATTTATACGTAGAGTAAAGCTATGAAAATATTTTTTATATCAGGAAGTGCGATTACACATGGAAGGCCAAATGAGTTTGGGCCGTGCAGCAGTCAAGAGCACCTTCAATTTATATAAGCGGCTTTTTTCTGACTGTCTGACTCTAATCAACGTACAGTCAAATCTATTATAACTTAAGTCTTGAAATATTTTTACATTATTATGTATAAGCGTGTACTAAGACGGTAAGTTCTAAATACAAACTCTAAAGTGGTTAAAAGGGGTATAAAATATTCCACTGGAAAAAATATGTTTTTAGTCAGATTATCTTGAAGCAGCATAAACAGGATTCTTTAAAACAGAAGTAATGAAACATGTATTCCAGCATTTTCCAAAATTCATTTCCTAAAGAGGAAAAAAGGAGTATACAAGTTTTTATACAAAAAAATATGTTTTCAAGTTTTCTTGAAATTTAACAAAAATATTACAAAAAACAAATAATGATAGACGCATTTCAGCATTTTAAAATCCATCCCTTAAAGTGGCAAAAAAAGGTATAAACGTCTGTACTGAAAAAAGTATTTTTTGATCGGATGCAGAAGAAAAGCCACTAAATATAAAATTACTAAAATTTGATAATACAATTACGATATTGTAGAATTGTGATTAAAAAATGCTTTCGCAAAAGGTTGGTTTTAAGGGTTAAAAATAGGGAAAATGTGAGGAATCCCAAAATATCTCTTAAACGACAAACAGAGACTGAGGGTGAAGGAGGTTAGAACTACTTTATTAGCTTTAAAAGATCAATAAATTCAAGGTATTCTTTAAAATCTCATAAAAGTAGGCTGTAGCACGAAACGTAGCCTATTCCAGATATCCACTAGCGAAAACATTTCTGTTATTGAACCAAAAATAAAAATCATTTATCATGTTTTCTCGTCCTTTTTTTTAATTAGTACAATTTGCTGGAACACACGACAAATTAACATAGCTAGTTTTTAACAACATAACCTGAAATTTATTATAGCCTATCAGCTGTTCAATGAAATCAGATGATCGTTACGAATAAATAGACATGCCAACATAGCTAGTTTGTAATAACATAACCTAAAACTTATTATAGCCTATCATCTGCTCAGTAAAATCAGCTGATCTTTATGAATTAATATAAAACAAGTAATCTTTTAATTTTAATTGAAAGACTAGCTATTACAATTAAATTAACCATTTCATATACTATCAAACTCTTTGATAGTTTCCGAAGGGTAGTGGTTATCGCGTGTGCCTCACGCGCTAGGTCCCCGATTCGATCCTGGGCGTAACCCTAAAACATAATACATGTTAAAATCATGATTTATATACCCAAGCTTTTATTAATAAATAATTTTTTTTCGTTGAAGTGGTTTAAAATTTAGCGGGCAATGCTGTGACGGGTAATGCTAAGATATATACCTATGTCTGTATGTAAATAATTTCTTCACTGTAGTATAACGAGTCGATCTGAATACGAGTTGTCAAGTCGATAGCTTAGCACTGTCAATTCGAGAGGCATCTTAAGCTTCCTAGTTCTAGCTTCAGTTACTCCCTTTGCTTTTCCCTTACCATTAAAGCTGATTCCTTGTCATCATTAGTCTAACGAGTTAACAAATAACGCAGTATAAACATTTAGAAAAAAAAATCAAAATTACTTTTGGAAAGAACGAGTGTCTTATTTACTTTACATAAACAATTAAAACAATTAAATTTGTGTCATTTTAGTGAATTTTCTTTACAAAATTATCTATTGACGAGACTGGACAACGTATTTATAGTAGTTATAAGTGTGTGTATGTTAGTACTTTGTTTCTGTCCAAATTTTATTGCAAAAACTGGATAATTCTGAAGCATTACTGGGTCAAGTTTAAATTTTCCCATATTTGCATATATTATTCAAATGGTAATTTAAAACGGAAAATACATGGTAATTAATGTCGGAAGTAATTAATAATGATGAAAATTTACATTGAAAGTCGTCCGGATCAGTTTCTGTGTCAGAGTTTAGCCTGGCTCTGGCGTTTTGCCGCCGTAAACCTTGCCGACAGCACGAAGAAGATAATGCAGCCTTTCCTTGTAAACATGCAGAATTATCAAAGACGCATTTCATTAAACATCCTTCAGCCGAGTCGAGTTAGATTGTCAAGTTCTTTTCTTTTTAAATTATGTTCTTTTCATTATTAATAACACGCATTTAATTTATCGTTTTCGTCACTAAAAACACGTTTCCCACTTTCGCGCGGCACTCATTTTGAGGATATGTTTATCAGAACCCAAAAAGCAACAACACGACAGATAACTTGTTCAGATAAGTTATGATTTTCAAACCAAGTGTTGCTGTACTGACACGTACTTCTTATACTTCACACTTTCCTTGTGTTACGGTTTCGATACGATTCCTACATTGAAACTCGTGTTTTTCTTCATTTAGCGTCATTCGGCTTCCTCAATTCGGACATTTTCCCGACCGAAGCAAAACGCCGTGTTCGTATAAAAACTGCTTCACACGATCCGCATTTGCTGATAACACGCTGAAACTAATTAGCGTATTGATGCAAACTTCACAAAGAAATGGATTCACTTCAGCACAACACTGATAGAAAGCTGGTAAGAGCGCGTGGACTTCGGAGGTACTTATCGCTCTGTGAGCTAATCTACAAGGTTTCCGACAGTTAGTTACGTCTTTGCGTTTGTCATTGTCTAACTGGTATGTGAAAAAAATTGAAGTTTACCCAGTCATCATTCAGAATTACCCCAAAACTGATTTCAGTAATAGCTTCGACAAAGTTTTTTACCCAGCAAAAACAGTTTCAACGTTTTGAGTTTTAATCGGTAACTCGTGGCAGCGTTCCGTACATGCTGCAAGGGATGTGCAGTTAAGTGTGATGCTCCAACAGTGTCCGTAGCCTAAACACATTTTTACAAAACAATGTCTTCATAAAATGGTTCGCTTTAGATGCACCCATTTACGGGGCTCGTGTTGTAATTTAATGTAATTTTATAGCAATTGATAAATAGTCTTTGTTATTAATGATTCCATCCCCCTATGTGTAGCAACAGTTAGCCTTTATATTATCATTTATCAAATGCTCAAGTTTTGACAAGATAAATGATGTGTTAAATCTAGGTGCGCCGCACAGACAGACAGACAGAGGCACTTCCTTCATGATAATACTGACTTGGGGGACACTGAAATGAGCTTCATGTGTTAGGATTAGCGTTTGCAATTGTTCAAAATTGGTACAAAAATAGATTTTTGAAGTGAAAACTTCTATGGTCTCGGTTGACAAAAGTAGGTGTTTTGTAAAAATAGGCATCCAAGCAATGAAAACAGTTCTAAAACTAACTTTACCACCTAGGCTACACCTTTGGCGGAAGATCAGTTTGGAAGCACAGATATTAATTTTGATCAGTCAAAATCCTATAGACTAGCTGACCTACCTGGCAAGATGTCCGGGATGTCTTCGCATACTGTACAGTCGCCGGTGATCAAACGCTGCGGTCAGGAAGGTCAATGCCACTAAACTACAGCTGATCGTTACGAATTAATATAAAATAACTGACCTTTTACTAAAACTGCCAATGTAAATTTGTGCACTCGCATCTCGCGACGCGCAAAATCCAACATCACAGACAGTCCTAAAACACGATGCATGTTAAAACGAACTCGATAGTAGGCCTACTACTTGCAAAACCTTTACGTTCTTCTTTTACTAAAAATATTTTTTATTTTTCGTTCGTACATATAAGAACTGATTGCTGTAATTAAATCGGTTTTGTGACATCCGCTGACTTTTGCTGATATTTATTTTATGTTTCCAAATTATGCAAAATTTTATAAATAAGAGAAAGTTAGAAACCTTTGTTACACTATCGTATGTTTTATACACACAAGTTGGGGCATAAAGGTAACATTAATTTACATTTTAAAGGCATCATAAAAAGAAGTAAACAGCTTAAATTTTTACAACGCAAACTGCAAACTGAAAATATGTTTTATTAATAATATTGTACTAAACGTGGAAGATTTTACTAAATAAGTAAAATATTAATGGATTTCTGATTCAGTGTAGCGGGCTCCTACACGGCTTTAAAACAAAGTCATGTATAAAATAATGCATCTGATCGGATCAGATTTAAGGACTTTCTATCCGCTGCAGTAAAGTACAAGGTAATAACGCCACGTTCTTTATTTACGATGTTCAGAATTTAATAGTCTAAGTAGGCTTAGAACATTAACATTAAAGTTGCCATCACAGCGCAGCGGTGCGGATTAGTTCGGAATTAAATTAGCAAGGGGTCGCTACTACCGCAAATTATTATGGGTTTTATTTTATGGTTCCCGCACTCGGTGTGGACGTAAGCGACAATAAAACCTTGATGTGTGTATATAGGGTGGTGAGGAATCACCTTATCAGGATAGTAACAGATAATTTATCAGCGCGTGGATAAGGTACCACTTCCCTGCCACGTATTTAAAGTTGATATCTCAATCAAGGAAAATTATATCACTAATATAGTTTCACAAAATTCTTTTTCAGTGACTATCACGACGAAATTCTCCTTGATTTCATGCGATTGCCGTCAGATTACTTCAGTGGAATTAAAAGAAGTACATTCTGCAGGGGGTGCAGACTAGTTGCACCTATTGACAGGATTTAGACGTCCCTCGCGGTACCCGAGTCTAACACAAACTTACACATACAACACTACACTTACGACTTTAACACTTTACACACTTACATTTATGAAGGCAATAATAGCCTTAAAATGTGCTTTTCGCCTTAAAATAAAAATAAATAAATAAAAAATAAAAGAATAAAATGCAGGCTTTAAGGCTAATTTCATTGGAAGAAAAGTGTAATCTAATAAGTAAAAAAGTTATGACTTTTTAAGTTTTGGATTGACCGCGTTACGTTATTTTAAAACTGTCGAATAGATTTTGCTAAGTGAAGAAACTGTCAACACATACTTATATAGTGTTCTAGAGGTCAACACTCTCACAAATGAACGATTATCCAAGTAGTTTTTACTGCAGACTAAATTTAATTAAAATTGTTAAAATTTAACAACTTTTTATGTCTAATAGTTTTAAAAATCTGATTTTAACAAAATCTATTCTGTACCTTATACTAACGGAAAACATTTATTTTTTTTAAATCGGTTTATTACATTTTGACTAAATTTTTGTTGTGTACAAAGATTCAGTACAACAAATATTAATGCCTGACCGATGTCGGGTTTTTTGTCTTCTTTATCTACTCTGGTACTATATTTTAAGACGTATCATGTTTTAGGGATGATTGTGATGTTGGATTTCGCGGGATGCGTGATGCGAGGAACATGTTTATATTGATATAAAACATATATTGATATATTTTGCGCGTCACAAGTTTTGTATTAAATTAGTTATAATTAAACATTACTATTTTCCCGCCCGGGATCAAACCGGGGGCCGTGCACGTGTGAGGCGGACGTGATAAAAACTACACTACGGAAACTATGAAGAAGTTTAACCGATTTAAGTATATGAAATGGTTAATTTAATTTTAATAGTTATATTAAAAGATTACTTGTTTTATATTAATTCGTAAAGATCAGCTGATTTAATTGAACAGATGATAGGCGATAATCAGTTTTAGGTTATGTTATTAAAAACTAGCTATGTTAATTTGGCATTTATATTAATTCATAAGGATCAGCTGATTTCATAAACAGCTGATAGGCTGTAATAAGTTTCAGGTTATGTTGTTAAAAACTATGTTAATCTGTCGTGTTTTCGAAGAAATTATCGTAATTAAAATAAAAAAGGAAGAGAAAACATGATACATGATTTTTATTTTTGGTTCAGTAACGGAATTTGTTTGTTTAACATTTAATGTAATTACTCGAATTATAATCTTTGCGTACGATAAACTTTGTGCAAATCTTGTGGCATGGTTTATATTAGTTTTTATCCAAGCTTCTGAGCCTCGTCAATTTTGGGAAATATAGAAGCTAATTATTAATTTTATACTGTTTTTAAAACTTTTGTTTACCTAGTGTATAAGGTCCCAAGGTATAACCTGTGCGACATCGTGTGTATCTGTTTAACCTACAATATTAAAACTTTAACTTTAATCTCCACACAATTGTAAACAGTGAAAGTTTGTTGAATTGTCGCGTAGGGAACAGTTAACCTCGCGTTCGGTGTTGCTTAACTTCACCTATTGCTAGCTAAGTTACTTTTAGTACTTGCCCAGTTCTGTACCGAGTTCTGCAGCGGTGTGAGTCAGATATGCAAATTGGCAAGTTCTACTTACTGTTAAATACCAAAGATCGGGAAGCCTCACTGCTTATTACTTTCTCTTACAAGTAAAATGTGCGATATTCCTACCTCTGTATTAAATAACTTTAAAAATGTAAATTTTTCAAAACCCTGTTTCGCATCCTTACGTTATAAATTAAACGAATTTTCGGATTAAACAGAGGAACTGCAACGTCATGTGGGGTTGAGAATATGGACTATTGCAGTACCAAGTTACAAAATGAGAAAATTCAATTAAAAAAAGCCTTGATTTGAGCTGGTTTTGCCAAAAAGGTATTTAAAATATACTGATTCAATTTTTTTTTATTCTTGACGTATCTTATAATATATAAGATTATTATATCTTTATGTTATCCCAAACAAAATAAATATATAAAATATTTTTTTTTATTTATAATTTATTTTTTAATTTTGAATTTGTTACATTGAATTTTATGAACCTTCAGTACGTTTCGCTATGTGCAGGCCTACACTGTGTACCCATGTTTGTTTACATGCCTCACATTCCAAGCTTTAAAACGTTTTTAATTATTAAATACCACTGAGGGCTGACAAGGAATAAAGAATGTAACCTAGCCAAAACATTCTACATTTATCTTGTATACGAACGTTTATTATAATCGTGGCACGCAGCTCTCTCGTTTACGTGATGGAAGCAGATTTCCAAAAAGTAACTACTACAGTAATTTTGAGTGAGTGTGTTGTGTGTGTGGGGGGGAGAGAGAGAGAGAGAGAGGGTAAATAAAGTTACATGTAATCTAAAACGCATACACGATATATATATATATATATATATATATATATATATATATATATATAACATTTTAAACAACGAGAGCACAAAAGAGTTATTTTTATATTATTTTTTAAAGAACTCGGGCACAAACAAAGTTTTTTATATTATTTTTTAAACAATGAGGGCCCATACAAAGATTTTTTTTATTATTATTTTTCAAACAAAGAGGGCACAAACGATTTTTGTGTATTATTTTTTAATCAAAAAGGGCACAAATGAGGGTTTTTATGTTATTTTTTAAACAAAAAGGGTACAAAGGAAGGTTTTTTATGTTATTTATTCAACAAACAGGGCACAAACGAGGGTTTTTTATGTTTTTGTTTAAACAAAATGGGCACAAACCAGGGTTTTTTATGTTATTTTTTAAACAACGAGGGCACAAACGAAGGTTTTTTATATATTATTTATACGAGTCCTCAAAATATGTTCTAGAGTTCATAATAACCGCTCATTTAAAGGTTTTAGATCTAGGAGTTTACCACGATTACTGTAGCTCATTCTCGATTGGAGTAACAGCAAGTTGAGTCGGTCTGGCTTAAACTGTGTCTGAAAAACGATTCAGTGCCGAGCAGCGGCAGACAATAAGGGACATTTTATTTTACGATATCTCAGCATTGAACGGTTGAAAATAAAAAAGTTATAAACCAAAATCTAAAGCAGAGTATAGAGGGAGCTTAGAGTGCATAGAAAATTGACATGAACTCTGCCAGGCGTGTGCAATATAGACGACAGAGGCTTGCTGGAATAGATCAAAAACCAATTTGTTTTAAGATTATAGCGGGGTTGGGGTAGTTTCCTGAGCATATGTTTGGAGAAGGGGTTGGAAGCAATATTTTCAGCGAAGTGTATAGTTTACTCTTTTACGTAGTCTTGTCCGTTAGGAAGTAAACTTTAATATTTTAAACTTTTAATCTGGCTAATGTTTATTTCACATAAATGTAATATCACTTTGTACAATAAATTGTTGGAAAACACTGCACAAACTTTCTCACATGTTTCCTGACCGAACGCCAAAAAACCTGAAATCGGTTTTTTATCAGATGTGTACCGAAACTGAAATCATTGTAGCTAATTTCAAATAACAGACATACGTACATTCTTAACATCGGTCGTAGTTTGTTTGATTTACTCATGAACTGTACGTGTTTTACATTTTAAATTAGGTACTCTTGCTGCAGTTATAATGAATAGATTTAGGGAGGGACAGATAAAGTTACGTTTTTTTTTTTTGTATTTATGGACTACATTTCAGGACATTTTTCCGCTCAAACTCTTTCAAGAAAATCATATTTTAATTATTGAAGCGACACTTCTAATGTTAGCTTTGGCGAGAGGAGTAAGTAGAAAAAAAGTATTCCGAACAGACGAATATAACGGAAATGTGAAACAAACGAGCAAACAAGTTTCGTCTCTCGATTTCTGTATCTTTTTTTCCTCCTTTTCGATAACAGTACACGCGTATGATAAGAAAACTTTGTGTTTTTTCATTTCGGTATTATTCTTAGTTGAAGAACACGTGCACGTTGTAACCGTATATAATACATTCGAAATTAATATAAACTTTATAATAATTGTTGTTAATATTACTGGTTTTAAACAACATAACCTGTAACGTATCCTGTTCAATGAAGTCAGCTGATCGTTATGAATTAGCCTAATATAAAACAACTGATCTCTTACTATAACTACAGTAAATAATATCTAAGCTAGGTTCACGTATTTATTTATTTATTTAAATTAAACAAGATATTTGTAAACATATTTTCAAACTAATTATATATTCAGCAAAGATATCATCAACAAAAGCTTCGCTTTTGTCGGTAACTCCCACAGTTCCATTCGTTTTTTTCTAGAATTCGTTAACAAATAAAAGTGAAAAACGAAATATCGACAAGACTGCTGATTTGTGGGCAATGTAAGACAGCACAAGACCAGAACAGTAGGGCTTATATTTATACCTACACGGCACGAGAGTTCATCACCCGTCTAACGTATTCTAGAGCCACTCTAATAATTCATTTCCCAATGGAAATTTGTTAATAAACTGTATGTCTAGACTTAAGTACATTAATTCGTTAATCGTTACGTGTACAGCAACTTGGAGTGAAACTGAAGCATTCTGGTTTCTTTAGTCGAATATTCTATTGATTACAAAACACACCCCTGCAGAATCCCACCCTCGTTTTATTCTTATTTCTGCGTTGTCAAGATTTATGAAATAAGGGGCTGGAAATGTGCTCTGAATTTGTCCCGCCAAAGGTAACGAACCATTGTGGATATCAAGGGCTCCAACTAAGCGCTTGCACGACTTGTGAGGGAACCTATCTAAGGTTTCTGCGTCGCTTTACTCTTTTAGAAAAAAAGAATTGCAACAGTGTGTGTGTGTGTGTGTAGTGGGTGTAGTGTTTGGTGTGTGGTGGTGGTGGTGGTGGTGGTGTGTGTGTGTGTGTGTGTGTGTGTGTGTGTGTGTGTGTGTGTGTGTGTGTGTGTGTGTGTGTGTGGTGTGTGTGTTTTAATAGCGCGTAAACCAACTCCGACTTCGTTAAAATTTTCTCCGCAGGGGGTGCAGACTAGCTGCACCTATTGAGAGGGTTTAGTTTAGACGTCCCTCCCGAGTCTAACACACACTTACACTTATAACACTATTACGACTTTAACACTTTACACTCACACTTACATTTAGGGAGGCGTTAAAACAACGTAATCAGCGTTAAAACCTGCATAAATTAATATCTTAAATATAAAAATTACTGTTTAAATTACGATTTTTGATAATTTTTTTTATAAAATTGAAATCAAATTTTAGTAGCATTTGATTTTAAAATTTTTTGAATCAAATTAGCTCGTATTTAAAATTTGAACAAACTTATACAAAGCTGAATTTAAGACTTTTTCTTTTTTGTTATTTTAAGGCGAAAAGCACATTGAGGCTATTTATCGCCTCCATAAATGTAAGTGGAGTGTAAAGTGTTAAAGTCGTAAGTGTAAGTGTGTGTTAGACTCGGGTACCGCGAGGGACGTCTAAACCCTCTCAATAGGAGCATGTAGTCTGAATTTAAGATATGTTAGATTATAATCACTACAAAGTTTTGAGTTATAGTGTAATTTTTATGTTATACTCATACGTACGCTATAACACATTTGAGAAATAAATAAATGTTATAAATAAATCTATACAATCAAATAATGCATACAGAGTTGTTTGTATTATTCCAGCTTGTGCCTACAAATTAAACCAAACAGCTGATTTTTAACAACAACTGTTTCTACGTTATATCAACTTTCACGTTATTCTTTTTACCATTATTTACGGTTTTACACCGCAAAAATTTGCACTTGAGTCTGTAGCGAGTAGCCACAATGATAAAGACATTAATCGGACGAGCAAGGTTGACCAGCGAAGCGGGCAGGTGTTTTTTTGAGATTACTCAGATTTCTTCATTAGTGCACATTTCCCCTAACATACACGTTTAATCCTGTATAGTATCCCGAAATTAAAGCGCTCCACCGCTCCCTAAAGAAACTCTAATCTTCCCTAACTAAATACTTTTGTAATTACACCCCGGCTAAGGGTTAAACTTCCCTTATTTAAGTATTTACGTCAGGCTTGTGTAGTCTAGGTTCAGTTAAGTTTTACTGTTGTTTTACGTCCACCGTACAGATGTAGAAACTTTCCTTGCGGCTCTACTGGTTAAAGTGAGGCGTACAGATCATAAATGATATTTGCAACACGCAGCTGTCTCGCTGACGCGATAGAAGCGAATTTCATAAAAGGAAAAATCACAGTAACGTTTTTATATTATTCAAAATCTGATTATTCATAATCAGCGATAAAATCTGTATATATTAGTATTTAAAATTTTCAAATTACGTTGAACACCCACGTAAAAGTAAAGTACCTTCAAGTTACTAAAACTTGAACCTTTGAGTTTACTAAAACAAGCTTTGACCGCTGACAGGTTCATTTTAGTATTTTCGGTGGAATTTAAAAAATTTAAGTAAAACGATGATTAGCGACATTTCCTCTGCGCTGAAATAGCGTGTCTCAGATTCAATTTGTAGCGAATACAGACCATTATTCAGGAGGACATAATGACGACGAGCTCGGCGCCTTGCCAGTTACACAAACTTAAACAAATGGTGGGGCAGCGTTAGAAAAGGTTTTGTAGTTCTGTAGAATGATTTATTTTTTGCTTTATATTCATTAGATTTTGGTCATCTACAAAAAATTATTTTGACAAACTCGATCTTGAGATTTTGATATTTCAATTCGTTTTCTACTAAACTAAGTTGAAAATAGTGATTTTTTACACGAATATGTCTATTTTTATTTGCCTGTGCACATTGACGGAAACACAAAATGTTTATATTATTGATAATTTTGGACTTAGTTCTGGTTCGCCCACATCTAGGAACAGTTTTTTTAATATATTATTTTGAAGCTATTCAGTCAAAAGATTTATTTTTAAAAATCGTCTCTAACGATTATGATAAAATTTTGCCCAAAACTGAGCTAATAATATGCTCGAAAAAATATAATAAAAATCTGGTTAATTTTTAAAAATCTCTTCACCAAATTGTGCTCAAATTTTGGTGATATATAAAGATTCATAACTCAAGTCAGTGTAGCAAATTTGAAATGAAAAACACGGGAGTAAACAAAACGGCCTAAACCCTGACGCACCGTAAATTTATTTTGTTTCAGGTAAGCCACACCTTAACCTTAATTCATAAGACACACGTTTGAGCTGAATACGATGGACCGATTTTGAAAAATTGTGCGGTTTTTCCAGTATTTTATTTATCGATAGTTTTAGCCGTTTTTTTTCGAGCAATTTTTTTCGAGAATGTGAAAAAAGTTTTGAGTAATTTATTTAAAACGCAAGACACCCCAGAGTCGGTGGTTCATTAATGTCTGTCTAGCCGAGCTCAGTGACGTCATTATTACACAGAGCTCAGCGAATGATGACGTTGTTAAAACGATATCGCATCACATGACTCCAAGTAGACCCGTGACACCTTGTTAAAATACTTTGTCGTTTGGCGTTTGTATTTCCTCTGAAATAAGGTAAGAATTAATTGTTGTTGACAGAGAGTGTCGTTCTTCTAATGCTCTGGTAATTGTGGCTAGCAGCTGTTTAAAAACTAACAACTACGTAAAGCCTATATTTACGTAGGATAAACAACTTAAAATTCAGGGTAATCGTAAAAATATATAATTATCAAATATGTTTTAAATTAAAACACAATGAAATGCACCACTATTTGTTATTTACAATTTAATCGACACAAATATTTCAATAATTAGGATTATGGCATATTTTCCCGTCTATATACACACCTCGCAAAGGTTACGTGGTTTCGAAACTTTAATGTTTCATCTTCAGGCCGTAGTAAAAAAATGTCAAATCCCTTTGTTTATGTCGTCACAATTTAAACAAAACATTGAAAACACGTCACAAACACTAAACACAATTACACGATTAAAATACATACGATAAAATTTGGTTTGTCGGTAGCCTTTACGAGATGAGCATCTAATAGACCATTAGATGCAAAAATATGTCATAATCCTAATTATTTAAATATGTGGTCCGGTGGATATGTTGCAATAAATATTTCACTATACACAATTTTTTTTTTTAACATCCGACAATTGTGCACACTTGGGCTAATACAGACGATGGGATGATTTATAGCATATGAAAATGCCAAGTCCTGGCCGGGAATCGAACCCGGGTCCTCGGGGTGAAAGTCCAGTACGCTATCAATTAGGCCACCGAGGCGGGTGAAATTTTTTTTCAGTGTAAAAAGATTTGCATTTTTGTTTTTAGAAAAAAGTTCAGGGTTCGTGTTCGAGTTTTTATTGTAAGACAAAATATACCTACGAATATTAAGATGTCCGTTTATTTGGTGACGAGAATTAGAAACACGATCATTTTTATTTCGGCCCGTTGTGTGTACACCCCCTCCCCCGACGATACCTAACTATTGTATTTGCTAATCAGTTGTAAAGTTTGTGATGTACTGTGTTTATTTCAGTCTAAGTACTCTAGTTGTGCTGAAGAGGATTTTAGGCTTAAAGAGGACTTAAGTGGTGTAAGGGAGGGGGAACTAAAACATAAATTTAAGCTAAACTTGTTAAAACGTAGTCTTGACGAAGCCAGGCTGATAGACTTTGGTTACAATGCTGAAGATAAATTAATGATGTAAAACGCTAGAAAACCTTTTACGTCGTAAAATGTTTGCTAGAGAGTTGTCAACGGAAAAACCAAAACACGGCTGTCGCAAATGTGAAATTAGATTCTCGAAAAGGTATAAAATAAAAAGTTATATGCATTTTTAGCAAATTTCTGTTGGAAAATGAACACTGTTCCTGATGTTTAGAGCACATCAATATGAGATTACTTTAGGACGGGTGGCCACCAAATGCGGAGAGGAATTAAACTGAGCGGAGCGGACTACGTATACAAAACCTAATCTATTGTTTTTAGTGTAAATACGGTCACTGAAAGCTTTAGGCCGGACGACAACCAAATGCGGAGCGGAGCTGAGACGAGCGTAGCGGAATGAAGTTGAACGTCAACCAGGAGCGGAGCTCAATCACTTTAAAGAACGCGTTTTTAATTTTTAAATGCAAATATTTAGACCTACTCTGAAGGAATTGTAGGACCTATTATGTTTAAAAACCGTAACCTAGACAACGAGAAATAATAAGCTTGGAGGGGTGGTCAATGTGGTGGGGGAAGGGGAGTCAGCTTTAAAACCGGACAAGACAGAGTCGAAACTGCGTGGAGCTGAGCCGAGTAACTTCGCTTGATTTCGCTCAGCTCCGTTACGCTTTCAGTGGCCGTACTTACTTTAAAACAATACGTTAGGTTTTGAATGCGTAGTTCGCTCCGCAGTTGGTGGCGGCTCGGCCTTAGAAAAGACGCCAATTTTGAGTTGCCGAGTCTGGGTTTTAGCATGGTGGCCACTTGAATTGCTCATTCTCCGGTTAAAATTTGTTAATAAATTAAACAAAACAGATTTTAATTTGCTAACCGGTAATGTATGTCGTAGGTCATTACTAATTAGCAAACAAAATTACATCCAAAGTATTAACAATTTTAAGCGATGATTTCATCCCCTAACACGACTTCAATGTGTAGCAACAGTTAGCCTCTATGATTCCATTTATCAAATGCTCAAGTTTTGACAAGATAAATGATGTGAAGTGAAGTGTTAAATCTAGGAGCGCCAAATTAACAATCAGCCCGCCGCACAGTCAGAACAAGCACGCTTGCACTATTGGGGTTCCTTCATGGTGACACTTTAACTTGGTGTCAGCAATTAAATGTTTGGTACAATAGTAATAGCTTGAACAAATTCGCTGCAAAACTCGTTCTGTAGTGTGAAAAAAACGACTATTAAAAATTCTGAAAAACATACATTTTGAAGCGAAGCTTTTAATGTTAGCTTTGGCGAAAGGAGTGACTAGGCAAAAAGTGTCCCGAACCTTTTTAATGTAACGGAAATATGAGACGGAAACGAGCAAACGAATATCGTCTCTCTATTTCTGTCTCTTTCTTTTAACATATATCATGTTTTGTGGCTGGTTGTAGTGTTAGATTTTGCTGGTCACATAATGCGAGGAACATGTATAGCCTATATTGATAACGGTATATTTTGTGCGTCGCAAATCTCATATTAAATTAATTATAATTAAAAATTACTGTGCTTACTCCCGGAATCGAACCTGAGATCTTGCACGTGTGACGGATACGATATCCTCTACACTACGGAAACTACGAAGACGTTTGACCGATTTAAGTATATGAAATGAATCGTTAATTTAATTTTGGTAGTTATATTAAAAGAACAGTTGTTTTATTGTTTATTGTATTTATTTATTGTTTATTTCGTAAAGATCAGCTGATTTCATTGGAAAGATGATACATTTTAGATTTCGTTGTTAAAAACTAGCTATGTTAATTTGTCGTTGGTCACTTGTACTAATTCGTAACGATCAGCTGATTTCATTGAGCAGCTGATATTGTATTTCATATTATATTTCTGAAACTTTGTGTGTTTTGTTTGTTTGTTTGTTATTCAATCACGCTTTAACCACTGGACTAATTAAGATGAAATTTGGTACGAATATGGTTTAAGTATCTGAGATACACATAGGCCTATTCCCGTTTTAAAAAACATCATTATATTACTTACCCAGCCCAAAATAATTAGTATTTAGTTTTGTGACATGTGTTAACTGTAGTTAGGTTTAATTACTGTTTACTGAACATGAGATTTAGGCATCTGAGATGGACATAGATCTAATCCCATTTTACAAATCTTAATCTATGTTTTATTTATTGCAAAATTATTGTTTTTAATGTTACATTTTCATCTAATAATCACAATCTGGTATTTTTAATTTAGGACTTTTCAATGTTTTTGAATCAGAGTGCAGAATATATAACATATACAATTTTATTAGGATACTTGCAGCATCTATTGGATTTTTTGATATTTTTGTTACTAAAATGCTTTATTATGTGCCCAAAAGCAGAATCCAAAATATGAAAGCACGAGAAGTACGATAAAAATCGAAAATAAAAGTGACGAACATAACCTCAAAATTGCTACCGGCGAAAATCGGTACCGTGTTGTAGATCGGTAAAACAATAAAAATACGTCTAACACGGGTTTGGGTGATAGGAAACCCATTTTTTAAAAGAATAGTGCACAACCTAACTGACACGGTTGTTAGGCCTAACATGGTGATGCGTGAAAAAATCTTTATATTTTTTTAAAGAATAATACATATCCTGACACGGTTGTTGGGCCTAACACGGTGATGCTGAAAAAACCTTTATATTTTTTTAAAGAATATTAGGCTACATATCCTAACTGTCACGGTTGTTAGGCCAAACACGGTGATGCGTAAAAAAACCTTTATATTTTTTTAAAGAGTACTACATATCCTAACTGACACGGTTGTTAGGCCTAACACGGTGATGTGTGAAAAAACCTTTAAATTTTTTAAAAGAATACTACGTATCCTAACTGACACGGTTGTTAGGCCAAACACGGTGATGCGTAAAAAAACTTTTATATTTTTTAAGAATACTACATATCCTAACTGACATGGTTGTTGGGCCTATCATGGTGATGTGTGAAAAAAACCTTTATTTTTTTAAAGAGTACTCCAAATCTTAACTGACACGGTTGTTAGGCCTAACACGGTGATGCGTCAAAAAACCTTTATATTTTTTTAAAGAATACTAGGCTACATATCCTAACTGACACGGTTGTTAGGCCTGACACGGTGGTGCGTAAAAAAACATTTATATTTTCTTAAAGAATACCACATATTCTAACTGACACGGTTGTTAGGCCTAACATTGTGATGCGTAAAAAACCTTTATATTTTTTTATAACCTATAACTATCCTATTTTTATACATATCCTAACTGACACGGTTGTTAGGCCTAACATAGTGATGCGTGAAAAATCTTTATATTTTTTTACAGAATACTCCATAAGCTAACTAACATGGTTGTTAGGCCTAACACGGTGATGCATTAAAAAAACCTTTATTTATTTTTTTAAAAAGAGTACTCCATAACCTAACTGACACGGTTGTTGGGTTAAACGGTGATGCAGGAAAAAATCCTTAATTTTTTTTAAAGAGTACTCCATAACTTAACTAACACGGTTGTTGGTCCTAACAGGATGATGTATGATCTTTAATGTATATTATGATTGCGGGCAAAGCCGTGACGTGTAACAGTTAAGCATATTATATTTCTGAAAGTTTGTTTTTATTTGTTTGTTATTCAATCACACTTTAACTACTGGACCAAATGAGATTACATTTGGTGTGAACACGTTTTAGGTATCTGAGATAAACACAATACTATTCCAGTTTAATTGTATAATAATGACTTTTTAATAATACTGTATTTTATTAAAATATGACATGACCCTGTTTTAGCGTATCAAGTAGCAAAAATTTATATGTCTTGGCCGAAAACCATAAATCGTATAATATTGTATACAGCAATATATTAAAATGAAATAACCTATTCTGATTTTGAAAATCGACTATAAATTTTATTGCTTACATTATAATTACAAGCAAAGCCGCAACGAGTAACAGCTAGTTTAATAATAAATTTCACGTTGTGCTGTTAAAAACTAGTTAATTTCTCGTATTTAAGAAAAATTATCGTAATTATAACAAAAAAAATGATACGTGATTTTTATTTTTGGTTCAATAACAATTTTTTTCTTCCTCCTTTTCAATAAGAGCATTATAGGGAAATGTTGTGTTGATTTGGTTTCGGTATTTCTTCTTAGTTGAAGAACATGTGCACGTTGTAACAGTTTTATAATACATTCGAAATTAATATCGACTATAATAATTGTTGTTAATATTGCTAGTTTTAACAACATATAATCCTATCAGCTGTTCAATGAAATCAGCTGATCGTTACGAATTACTGTAAAAAAACTTTTTTTTACTATAAATACAATAAATAATGTCTAAGTTAGGTTCAGTTGTTCTTTCAGCTGTCTAAGCAGATGTTATTTAAACAAAACAAGATATTTGTAAACATGTATTTTACTGAGTTCGGGGTTCATTATTGTGCCTTAAATAAATTATAAAATGTAAATACGGATGCTTATATTTGGTAAATCTCCTTGAATCACATGAGCGAGATAACATCTTATGTTATTTTGGTGATTTACAGCTTTCTTTTTATTGTTTGTTGTATAACGTCCATAGTTTAGGACGAAAGATCGGTGTTTACGGAAAGTTCAACTGCAAAACCGAACCTACAACTAGGAAGTGCGCAAGTTCAGCGACGCAGCAGTTTCACCGGCGCCCCACCGCTTCGGACACTGCTGGCCTTTCCAATAGCCGTACAGTGCAGGTTCAAATAAAAGTGTCGCCTAAGCTCAGATCAGGAGAATGATATCTATTTGTGTCATATTACTGAGTGCATGCGATGCGGTTGATATTTTAATTAACTAACACGCGATTAAATATAACCAGCCGTTAAGATATCCGTTTGGCTCTACACAGGCTGATTTTTATTTTCTCACTAAATACAAATAGTTAATTATAAAAAGAGCAATTTTGTGATGAATTTGTTCTTCGGTCTTTTAAATTTAAGAATCTTTGACCGTGTAAGACATCTAAACGACATTTTTTATTAGCTCTTAAAGCGGTCATCATGGTAACACCCAGTACCGAAAACTGACATCTAGATCACACTTCTTGAACGTTAAGCAAGAAATATATATATATATATATATATATATATATATATGTGTGTGTGTGTGTGTGTGTGTGTGTGTGTGTGTGTGTGTGTGTGTGTGTGTGTGTGTTTTATAGCATGCTCATATTTTGATTTTAGTCAAATTTGATTCAAACTTGGCACAAAAATGTATTTTCATAATAGCTTAGGCAAGTTTTTTAACAAGCAAATTTTTTAATAGTTTCAAAATGGCGGATTTTTAAATGCTTAACAATTTATAACTTTATTGTCTTAAATTCGTCTAAATATTATTTTACTATTGTAATTAGCGTTACAAACTACGATATAAAATTAGCATTTCGAATTTTCAAAGTAACGTAAATGTTCAAAATGCTATTATATGAAGGTTTTAATACTGATTCTTATGATGGTGAAATTAGAACTTCAAAAAGTATTTAAAAAATACTTCTGTATACTCGCTTCTATCACGTCAGCGAGACATATGCCTACCGCTTTTATTCCTGTATGCAGTATTACTAAGTCCTTTTTTTTGTGTCTATATTGCCTACGACAGACAAACGGCGCAACCATTCCTGAACTATCTGCAGAAACATTGCATCAGTTCTTAGAAGAGCCATCACGGTAAGATCCAGATCCGAGTCCACGAAATGTTCACAGAGCTTAATCTTAGAACACGTTTAAGGGATTATTGAAAATGTAACGCGTTGTCGTAAAAAGTATACAGATAATTTTTTGTGACGTTAATTTTTTTAAGGCGAAAATCACAATGAGGCTATTATCGCCTCCCTAAATGTAAGTGTGAGTGTAAAGTGTTAAAGTTGTTAAGTGTAGTGTTGTTAGTGTAAGTGTGTGTTAGACTCCGGTACCGCGAGGGACGTCTAAATCCTCTCAATAAGTACTGCTAGTCTGCACCCCCTGCGGTGACGTTAAAATGAGGTAGTTTAAATTGAATCTTTAATGTCTTTAGATAAAATAGCATATTTTTAAAAAAAAGTATAAACTCCACGTTCACCGTATGGAACAAAAAAAAATGTTGGAAGATATTAATGAAGTTTGTTATACACTAATTTTCTCCTAACAAAACTTTTTTGTATAGAAAAAAATAACTTAAAAGTTTTCAAAAAGTAAGGTCACGAATCTTTTATTTCAAACCTTTAAATTGAAGATTAAACTTGGAATGTCTTTAGTACTTAAATCCTGACTTAGGTACGATTATTGCAGGTTGTTCTTGTCGGTGTCATCAACTTTATATTTATAAGATTGTAGGGTTTTAATTTCAGAACTGAAGAAATTTCTGAAAATAAAGTTTCTATTCGAAAGCGTTCTAATAGTGCAATACTTGTGAAACAAGATGGAATAATTTTAATTTTCTTTACTTTAACGGCTGTATTATACGCTTTATTTATTTACTATACGCAATAGGCTTTATATACTTTCACAAAGTTCGAGTATTCCAGTGAGAAATCGACCTTGAGATTGTCGATGGCTTTAAGTTTTGTTTTCCATTTCCCTGAGTACAAAAAGTCGTGTTTACTTAAACATCTGTGCTCACTTTGCTTGGCGTATTAACAAAATGTATCTGACGTTATAGCACCAAAACTATCTAAAAAAAGACAGAATTTCTCAGAATCGTTCAACAGATATGGGTCATTTATGAAGAATAATAACTACATATTGTACCAAATTTAAAATGAACGAATTTTACGACTCGTGTACTCAACTTATTTAGGCTACTAATCGAAAAAAAAAAATATTAATCCTGACCGCCGACAATTCTGGTTTTTCTTTTTGTGATTTATGACCGACATTGAGCAAAATTTTGAGAATTTAGCTTAGGTATTGATTTTCCTGTTTTTCTGCAAGGAAATTCCGGTCTGGTTTTGGGGGAATAATTGAGTGCGAGAAAGTTTATTTAATATTTTGGTATTTGTTTTACAATATATAATAAAAGTTGTGTAGGGCCAGTCTGCTGTCACTGCTTTCTATATAGCGTAACTTACACTAACTCAAGTATTATCAGCTGTTTCTGTTTGTTTGTAAGTCCGTTGCTAAGGAAACACAGTTGTTATGTAATATGCATGGGTTCCATTACTTTTTATCGTATTGTTTACTGTATCAGTGAAATGACATTAGCAGTTGAAGTACTTTGATCGATAATCGATATTACATGCTAAGAAAAATAATTAATTCAAATTTATTGTTTATTACGTATTACACTTTAACGGCTGACCTTTGGGAAAATAAAAGAATATTTACTTCTCACTCCAGTTACTTCTGTTGAAATAATTTCACAAACATCCTGTACATAAATTTTAGTACAGATTCTAAAAAACTTGTTTGACTGACGTGATGGAAGCGAATTTCCCAATGTAACATTAGAACAGTATTTTTTATTACAGTTTTTTTAGTAGCTATTTAGTTATCGTAATAAGCGTTAAAATTGGCATAAAGTAGCATTTATATTTTTTTAAAATTACATTTGTAAACACTAAAATGAATGCGTTTACTACTGCAGTCATGTTCAATATTTTAGTATTTTAAATAAATAATTAATAGAACGTTTACTTCCTTAATTTAACGCTGTTTATAATGTCAGTTTTTTAATGATTAAATGTATGTTTTAATTAAGATTTGAAATGGCCGCCATTTTGAAACGGTTGAACGGATTTTGTTTGGTACAGAGAATTTCTAAGCTATTACAAAAATCGATTTTCGGAACCCTAGTTCTTAGGAATAATAATAAAAGAAACATTATTTTACACAAAAGGTTAGGTTGGGGTGTCGAAGAGTTTTCAAAGTTTGTTAGGTAATGTTATTGATTAAACCTAAACCAATAGTAACGATACAATTAGATACGTTATTCTGGATGTATACACCGGGGACCGAGGTGTTAAAGTTTAGAACTTTATAGTAAAGTTTTTTAAAGAAAGAGAAGAACTTAATTAGAAAGTTCAACCCTTTGTGCTGTGTTCTCGTACGTCAGAAGGTCACTAGTAAAGCCTCAAAAATACTCTGTTCTTAAATAGGCTTCCGTGCACAAAACGCCTGGCCAGTTAGTAATTGTTGGAAAATGAGTTGAGTTGCAATAAGCGGCAAAACACGGGCTATCAAATGAGCGCAGATCCTGGTTTCTATGAGCATCTTTTACAAAGCGTTCGCACTTGTTTGTCACACAGCAAAATGTAATTTAATATTTCAAAATTGCGGAATGGAAAAATATTTTTTCACTGTCGAAATCAACGTTAAAATCTGCATAAATGTAGCATTAAATATTTTTTTTGAATGAAAATGCGAGAAAACGTAAATATCAGGGTTTAGTTTTATACTTACAATGTAATTTGAAAATAAAAATTAGATAGTGAAATATGGTTTTCAAGAATAAAAGTTATTTTCAAAAAATTGGACCTGAAAAAAATCTCGGCTAGAATTTGTTTTGGAGCTAGATCGCAGCACGAATATATATAAAAAAATAAGAATATCTCGGCGAAACCGGAGCGATGTTCATATCAGACAGATAGCTAAATTTTGATATGCAAGAAGACTAACAAAATATTTTCGAGCGAAAATTTTAATTGAGGGGTTCTAAAATGGAGCTGTTTTGAAAACCAACACTGAAATATGCAGGATGAAATTTAATAGCTCGAAAATATGCAAGAGTATTTTTATGTTTATAATTTTTGATTGGAGGGAATAGTATTGAGATATTTTGGAAAACGTGTAGTATCTCGGCGACTACAAGAAACAAAAATTTGATATTGGCTACAGTAAGGTTGAGCAAGTACATTTTCGTCCTGAATTTAATTTACGGCGCCCAAAATCAAACTATTTTGAAAAACTCTAACCATAACGCTGATATTTTAAAATAATTCGGAAACGAAATTCGTTCTATAATATTTCGTAAATTTTCATAAATATTTCGTAATAAATTTATTCTCGTAAAGTCACTGTAAGCCTTGAGATAATTCTGTGTCAACATATTTGTTTGGTATTTTATGTCATTCATGTTTTTGCAGATAACTTGCTTCAGTTAAGTTAAAGGGGGAAGTAACGAAATGCTGATTCGAGGAATGAAATATCTGTATTCAGGTGATGCTAAGCTTATCACACAAATCATTGGAACGGAGAAAATGTGTTCACGCTTTTATGGGTCCATGTTCAATAGCAAGGAGGAATGGATCACGTGCTGTTGCTTACTGGGTTCTGTGTTGCTCGTGAAACGGAATGTTTTCTAAATCTTTCTGCTAAACTAATTTTAAACGGCCACCATTTTAAATAAACCCTTTTCCTTTTTCTCATAAAACACAATACATTTAGAGTAAACATAGCGGAATAAAATGATTTTATGATTTTACTTATTATTCTACCGTTTTCATGCCATTCGAATTCAAAAAGTGATTTTAAATGAATTTTGTACGTTGACCTATACAATTAAACGCTGAAAATTAAACGAATGACCTAGTTAGATTTTTTAATAAGTAGGAGCCCATATTCGATACGTTCTTATATTTTTCAGTTAGTTACTTTTTAAACTTAAATTGATTTTTTATATAACCCTTAAAGGATATTGGTGATCGTGGAAAGGATCTGGAAATTTTTTTAGGTGTATCCATTTTCACGTCTATCTTGTAGACCTTTCACCGATTTTGTTGACATTTATTTGGCGTATATATGTCGGGAACGTTAGTTTTTCAAATACAAATTTTTTGAATCGCAATTTGGACAAAAAAGTGTTAAAATAAGTTTCTCTTAAGCTCGGTCCTAACGATTTTGATAAAATTTTCACAAATAATTATCTCAACGAGCATCTACACCACAAGTCTAGTAGAAGCTAATTTCGCAAAACCTGTTCATCAGATATTGTTCAAATTTTGGTCACATATGAAAATGCGTAAGTCAAGTCAGTGCGCCAAATTTGAAAAAGAAATTTACGGTTCTTATTTTTAAAAAAAGTGTTAATATTTTTTTTTAAAATATCTAATAATTTTTAAAAATAGCAAATTTATCACTTCTTAGTTGTATCAGTCTCTAAAGTTTGTGTTAAACATAATTTTTGTTTACTAATAAGTTTTTTTAACCCTAAAAATTCAATCACAAGCCACTTGATATTAGATCGAGATAAAGCCTTTAAAAAAAGATGTCACTACATTTACATTTAAGATCTTTAAGCTGCTTCGAAAATCCCCCCTTTTGGGTATATGGATAAAGTTGCGATCTGGGTTCTCTATAAATGAGCTTATTAAGAAAATGTATTTTAAATGTTTTCTTAATAAACTCGGGCAAATCGTCTTCAACTCTGTATCCTTTTATACGCATTTCAGTCTCTTTTATGCCTTTATTTTTGTAATATAAAAATAATTTATGCATTTTTCAGCGATCAAAGTTTTTCATTTCGTTGATGTACGCGATATTGTTTTTCCTTTGGGAAAACTGAGTAGACGATTATTAAAAACCATTTACTCGGACTTGAGATAACGTATTAATATTTCTGCACAATTTGTTTTGAGGAAATCTATAAACTTTCTCTCTCTCTCTCTCTCTCTCTCTCTCTCTCTCTCTCTCTCTCTCTCTCTCTCTCTCTCTCTCTCTCTCTGAAGGTGGTGGACGGAAGGGAACCATTTATAAATACAATGCGCCTGAATGCAATATGTCACCTATAGGCAGCTCATATATCATGAAACGCTATCTATCATGTGGGCAAAATACCTGGCAGCTGTCATTGGGACAGTTTTGTGTTTCAATTATTTACAAACAGAGTTTGAAATATGCAAAATACGAGTATATATAATAGAAATATCCCTGCCACAGTTTAGGGAAAAATTTCGCTTTATTACCAAACTGTTAGAATGTTTGCAATACAGGGTGATTCGCGAAGGTTTTTTTTATATGAGTGTATAACCTAAAACGCTTTTTTTACAAGTAAAACTACAAGTTAAATAAGCCTAACATTATAGACTTAGTTAATTGGAAGTTGATAAATAGATATATTTAGTTCAAATGTGGCACATGATTAATTTATGTTACGCTCGACAATTAACATAATAGCAAAACAAAAGACATTTTTTCACAATTTTTAAAATGTTCATTTAAAATACCAAATGTCGAATATAAAAAACTGTGAATCTTACGAAAAAAGTATTTTTGAAGCGAAGCTCTTAGTGTTAGCTTTGGCGAGAGGAGTGAATAGAAAATTCTGCCAAACGGAAGTATGTAACAAACGAGAACGAATTTCATCTATCTGTTTCTGTCTCTTTCTTTTTCTTCTTCCTTTTCGATAACATTACGTTTATTATATGAAAACGTTGTGTTCCTTTGTATTCGATATTTGTCTTTAGTTGAAGAACACGTGCACGTTGTAACCGTTTATAAAACATTAGAACTTAATATAAATGTTTGTAATAATTGTTGTTAATATTACTAGTTTTTAACAACATAACCTTAAACTTATTATAGCTTATCAGCTGTTCAATGGAATCAGTGAACTACAGCTGATATTTTACTAACTACAGTAAATAATAGCTACGGTATTTATTTATTTAAACAAAACAAGATATTTGTAAACATATTTTCAAACTAATTATATGTTCAGCAAAGATATCATTAACGAAGCTTTGTTGCTGTCTATTACTCCCCGAGTTCCACACGTGTACTTTTTATTTAATATTTACTGTAAGTCCAAAAGTTATGTTTATCAAGTTAGTAGAGCGGTAGTAGTAGAGCAAAAAACGCCAAAAAATGTAAACTCAGTTGAAATAGTGTTACATACGGAACAGCTGTTAAACCTCCAGCTCCGCATTACCATAGTGTAAAAATATTTCCTTTGCATATCAAACTTTAAGTAGATATTCTGTCGCCAGTGTTGAAATCTGAATAAATAATCATTTTACTCGTTTAAATTTCATTTAAAATGCAAAAATAAACCAGTTATTTTTCTTATTTTCATGGTAAATTGAAATTTTAAATGATAATATATGCAAATTTTAACGCCGCTTATGATTGTACAATCAGGTTTTAAAAAAATTGCGTGATCATACGCAAAAAATGGTTTGTATATATTGTTACTTTTTGGAAATACACTTCCATCACGTCAGCGAGACAGCTGAGTGTCGCGATTATTTAGTATAACGCCATCTTTAATTACTGTCAAGTTTACGTTAACATTTTTTGTAATAAAGTTTATAAACCTGATTGTTGTTTTTCGGTATTTATAAAATGATGATTCACAAGGATCTGACAGGTTCCGCTCGTGTACGGTCGGTTGAACTTGTCAAAAACATAAGGGATGACTTAGACAACAAAGCCATTGTTGTGGCGACGAACAATTTAGTCGGCAGTGGCAAACGCTGTTGCTTTGTCGAGCAGTTTTATAATGAGCGTGGAACAATTGTGTATTTATTTGAAGGGAGCACAATACCGGGTTCAGCGCGTAAATGATTCTTTACATAATTATATTTTACAAGAACGAATAAATGCAAATTTTATTATCAACCATTCCACGATAACCACCTAAAGACGAAGCAAGGCACTGCCACATAAATTATAATAATGTACGATTTAATTAAATTTTCCAGACGTTGTAACAATAATTCATGTTTATTTGTTGTGACCGAGGCACGGTGTATTTACTTTATTGCGGTTCTGTGTGACAAGCAAATCAAAATAAAATGATTTCGTATTTCGCGCTTACAGTTACACATTGCTTGTGTAAAAAGTAAATAGAAGTAGAAAGTAAATATTACTAGAAAATTAAGTAAACTTTCTCGCATTAAAATAATTAAATTTTTCCAAAAAATCTTGGAAAACTCGCTTAATTTTACAGTTGCGACTCACATATTCATAACGTTAGTCTGTGTGTAAATAAAACGGGTTTTCTCTTATCGTTTCTCGTACAACGAATTCTCAAAACGTTATGTCAGAAACATCGCTCGTTTTAAAGTCCCGGGTCTTACTACGATGGCCGCTTTATTTTCCGATAGAAATCCGCTAAAAACGGACCAGGCTTTTTGAAGTGACTACTTCTTATGGCGGGGTATGGATGTATGTTTTGCAAGGGAAAAAAATTCAGTTTGCCGTCACTCATCACGCTCTTATATATATATAGCATATACTTATATACTACTTCTTATGGCGGGGTATGGATATATGTTTTGCACGGCAAAAATATTTTTTTTTTTAATATATTTTTGAAGTGAAAACTTGTATGTTCGCGCCATATTACTTACCCAGTCCAACTTAATTATTTAGTTCTGTGTCGTATTAACTGTGTAACAGCGACGCTTTATACGTTTATTATGTATTGGTAGGTGTGCATAATAAATATTTAAATTATTTTAAACGCCATTATACTACTTACCCAGTCCAGCTTTATTTAGTATTTAGTTTTATGACAAGTGTTAACTGTGTAACAGTGACGTTTTATACGTTATTATATATTGGTAGGTGTGAATAATAAATATTTAAATGCCATTATACTACTTACCCAGTGCAACTGAATTATTTAGTATTCATGTTTGTGATATGTGTTAACTGTAGGCTACAACGTTGACGTTTTAATAATATTTTATACTTCTTAATATAATATTTTAAATTTGAAAGTTTATATGTGTGTTTTTGTTTGTTATTCAATCACACATTAACTACTGGACCGATTGAGATGAAATTTAAAATGAACATGGATTAGGTATCTGAGATGGACATAGATGTATTCCCGTTTTAAAAATCTGAAGCCCTGTTAATTTTCTTTTGCATTACAAAACCTAATTTGAAAATTTAAAGTACAATTTAATAAATATAATATATTTAAATAGATATAATATACACTAAATTTTAATGTGAATAAAAAGTTACGAATTTGACAGTTTTCATTTTTATATTTTGCTTGTAAAATGTTCCAGATCATGCAATGTTTTGGAAATGACTTAGGTGTGTTGTTTGTTTCAGAAATGATGTGCACCACAATGGAAATTCACTAACAAGATGAGTTTATTCTACCTGCTGCATATATACGCGTATTATACAGTCCTGAATACATTATGTTAACATACACATGTAACCTTTTGAATAAGAGTAGTCGTTGGGGTGAGGGCGGTAGTTGGAAGGAAGGGAAAACATTTTTTAAAAATAAATCGAAAAGCGATTGGTTTGAAATAATAATCACAAATTTATGAGTAATTGCAGTTTGTACATTTCAATACAGATAATTGTTTTTTAATAGCAATTTTTACATGGCATTAAATTACCTCCGTGTAAACGATATTTGATGTAAGAATGTAATATTCTTGTACTTTTTGTATTTCATTTTATTTAATGGATACAAACATGTTCGTTGATTTAGTTACCCTTAAAAAGGCTACACATAATTGTCCGTGAGTAATGAAGGCATTTTTAAATACAGTCCCGCTCTTTGAAGTGTTTGTCCCAGCGACTTATTTATAGTGATAGCAAACGTAATTAAATAGGTCTTCTAGTCAATTGAAAATGCATGCTTGATAACCTCTAACTGATTTTGACATTTTAATTGTATTTCGTATTTTATGATGTCCGTATTAACAATAGATAAATGAACGATGGAAGGAGAAATCACAAATATATTTGTGTAAAAACAGTGTCCAAAACATGTGTTTGGTATTCGAAATGCTTGTTCCCGACTTGTGTAACGGATAGGGGACTGTCATTAGGTCCACATAACCTATAAGTTTAATGAATTTAAGTAATCATTGTAATTGTTCTATTCACGTTATGCATAAAAGTGGGATTTTAATAGGGATTGTATATTCGTGATTAAAACATTACCTTCGTAAAATATTCAGAATACATCTGATTTGTGATTCCGCGCATGCGCATCCATCATGCCGTTTTGCCTATAACTTTTACATGTGTCTTTTATGTTAAAATTTTCCACAAACAGTAAGTTTTAGTGCAAAATCGTTTTGCAATGTCAGAGGCCGGTTACAAAAATCTTTCTAAAGATTTATGCCTGTAGGAATAGTATGTGCCGAGAAAAAGATATGTTAACTCTAATATATATGATTCTGTATAATTTGAGATAAAATTTTGCTTTTATTAAAGTTTGAGGAAATGGTAAATACTTTAATCAGATACGCGCGGGCACACTTAAGTTTTTTGTCGCCTAAGTAGTACCATTGAATACAGACGTACTTTAATTTAATGTTAGTACATAGATAGGTTCGAGTTCACGTTAAAACTGGACGCTATCGTTCTGACTGAACTACGACATTTATTATATAACAACACAACGTTTTACAATGAAAATGTTTTAAATTATGACGGCTTTCTTTTAACTCGTAAAATTATTATAATTTAAATTTTTGTTGAAAAAAGATTTAACTTTTAACTCATTATAATCGGCATTTTTCTGTAAACCGAGCAATGTTAGGGTTCATTTTCCTATTGTTGTTTCATATTCAAAAATGTGTTTACTTGATTTTATTAACCGACTTTTTTGCTTCGCAGTGTCAGCGACCTACCTGCGTAACACGTGAGACCGAGGGTGCTGGAGTAACTTAACTAGCATATAATTATTCTAAAGAGGATTTCCCTTGTTAAAGCTTGCACAGAAAATTTCCCTGGAGGGCGGATTGATTTATTTACAAGCCTAACATGGCTTTCAATATTTCCCATTCTTTCAATGCGAGGCAGTGAAATACCTACACACATTTCCGTTCAAGTATATTTCAGTTAACGCGTTGAGGGGCGTTCGCTTAGACAACGCAAACTTTTAAATTTTCAATCATTTCCTCAAAAAGTCTGTTTCAGAAAAAAACCAGGAGAAGCGACATAATTTCTCGAAACTGCATCATCAATTTCTATCAAAGTTTGGGACATGTAAAAACTCAAGCCAGTGTTAAATTTTTATTCGTTTGCCACACTGTATCGAGTTATTTATCTTCATAAGTGACCAACATTTCAGTGAAATCTGATCGATAAATTTTAAAAATCTTTTCCAATTATTGGCAAACTAGAACTAAATTTAAATTTTATTAGAATACGTTATTATTATTCGAAGAGCCTAAAATGGAATATATAATTTCAGAACATTCTTTCATACCTTCTTACTTTTTAATACTTCGTATAATGATAGTATTATTCAAACAACTGTTTGTGTCAAGAATTTTCAAACTTTAACATTTGTTTATTGTTCGGAAATTAAGCTTTAAAAGAAGTTTAAGAAGAAAAGTTATGTTTGTTTTCAAATTTAAAATTCACAGATTTTTCATTTTGCTATGTTGCTTTATAAATATCAAAATGTCCGTTTATGTGATGTTATTATTGTTTTTTAAAATATTTCGATCAAGGAGAAAGCCGTGTGTCTGGATTGTTAACGAGTAACAGCCTCAATTTTCGTAAGAGTAAAAATCAGGTATTAATTTAGATTTGCAATTAACGAAAACATAACTTTATAGCTTGTATTAACAATAGGCATAATTCAAAGCAAGTTAGAAACGGAGGATCCACTGATACACAGAAAAATCCAAAATTAGTGAGATCTACAGATGCCTTCCAGTTGTAAGGAACTATCTTGAGAGTGACGAGGCTTACCAATAACATAATAAAATAAATTACCAATTGTTTCTTTTAAGGTAAAATACAGGTCGGGGGAACTTGTCAAAACCGTTGTAATAGGCCTATTTGCTGCTTAAAAACTAATCGACGAATATTGGATCTCTCTCAACATAAAATACTCGTAGATTTGTCAATTTTTTTTTGTAAATTTCATTAAATTACTTTAAAAAATGTTTTAAAATGTCATCTTGACAAATATTATTAATGAATCAAAACTACAGCATGCCTAATTCTTTATTCTTTATAAACTATGAAAACATCCTATGAAAATCAAAGAATTTTCAGAATAATTTCATTTTGAGCTTTCTTTTTGATGTTCTAATAGCAGATTTACCAAATCCTTTTATCTGGAAATATATCGACCACTAGGCCTATATTCTATAATTTGGGTATATTCTAAAATTTAATCGAAATCTGTTAAATCTGATTTTGTTAGTTATTTTTTAACAAAAAAAAGTTCTTAAAACTTAATATTTCAGAACAGAATATGGACAACCATACCAAATTTATTTGCACGCAATGTGTCATCCGTTTATGGGACAAGCAACTCCCTTCACAATACTTTGTATACACTTCTTACAGTGAGAAAGTTAGATTCTGCGTTTATTTATTCCAGAATTTATTTGTGTGCTTAGGGAAGGTCTTCCTTTACTGGGCAGATTGATTTATGGACCCACTCCGATACCTTGTCCTTTTACTTTCAAAATTTATCGTTTTTTTGCGGAAATAAAAATATATAAAATATGAGAGGCACTCTATATTCTGCTTTTCCATTCACTTCTAACAATTTCATATGTTTATTAACGAATTTTCTTGTTAAAGTAGCGCAGAACCACTTCCGTCATTTAACGAGAGCTAGCTCAGTCAGTTCAGTTGTCCAGTTGTTTCATTCTTTCTACTTCTATCGTTGCTTAGCGGAAAATTACTATATCTTTAGTTCACTCTCTCACTAAAAAAGAGCCGGAGATTTAACTTTAGATTAGTCAGTTCAGTGGCTCACTTGTTTCGTTCTTTCTACTTCTAACCGTTGCTTAGGGGAAAATTACTTAATTTTTAATGAACGGAAGTCTACTTTCTTACTAAAAAGAGCCAGAGATTTAAAAAGAGTTAGCTCAGTCAGTTCAGTGGCTCACTTGTTTCGTTCTTTCTACTTCTATCGTTGCTTAGGGGGAAATGACTATATCTTTAATGAACGGAAGTTCACACTCTCACTAAAAAAGAGCCGGAAATTCAACTTTAGCTCAGTCAGTTCAATGGCTCACTTGTTTCGTTCTTTCTACTTCTATCGTTGCTTAGGGGGAAATTACTTTATCTTTAATGAACGCAAGTTCACACTCTCACTAAAAAAGAGCCGGAGATTTAACTTTAGCTCAGTCAGTTCAGTGGCTCACTTGTTTCGTTCTTTCTACTTCTAACCGTTGCTTAGGGGAAAATTACTAAATTTTTAATGAACGAAGTTCACTCTCTCGCCATTTCAGTTTTAGTGTTACATCACCCTCAAGGGATACTTACTTGCTTCGATCTACAATTACTGCTTTAAGGGACACGTCATCCTTATAATATAACACGTGTCGTATTCACCCCGGTCTTTATTTTACTTTCCTTACAGAGTTTCATTAGTTCGCCCTTCAGAGGATGCCTCCCCTCTCTCCCGCTACACTCACCCTTATACTTCTAACACGTACTATAGAGGCTGTATTATTAGAGACAACGATCTCTACAAATATTGTTTTACATACGAGAAAAATTCGTGGCCACAAAAAGTATGTTAATTCGTTTCAAAATGGCGGTCATTAATGTTTTTTTTTCTAATAACATTAACTGCTCTAACTGCTGTTAATTTCCGTAATTTTAATGAAATTTATAGTGTTTATCTGATCGATAAAACAAACCTCTTCACATTAAATTGTCACCTCCCCTCCCCACCCCACTCCGCCCCACTCCACTCCCGTGTCCAGCGATGCTGAAAGATTACTTCCGGGCCATTTCTCCATCGCATTAATACCTCTAATGCTAATGAATTATATTTATTGCGAGAATTTTAATGAAGTAATACCGCAGCCTGGAGCCCCGGTGTGATTTAATGCTTTGTTAATTAACTGAGCTTGTGTTTAAGGTATCGATTAATTAATGGCATTATTAATTAATTAAGGCATGATTAATTAATCGATTTGTAACTTTGTATAAATCTATTATATGAAAATAACAAACTTTATTACAAGCATTTATTAGAAATAACCAAACAAATCTGGTTTGGAAGCTTCGAAACTAAATATCGCTCTTGTGGCTTTTGGTCTTTGTATTTGAGGAAAATATGATTGACCGATTTTCCCATTAATTTTGTTTAGATACTCATGTGCCTAGTTACACTTTAAAAAAGTTTAATCAATATTTTTTTAAACCCAATTTTGAGAAATTGCGATATAAAAAATTTATTTGATCAAAAATGGTCTTCTCAAAAACATTTTAAACAGATTAAAACGGAAAATTAGTCCAAAGTCGAGTAAAACAAGTAAAGAAAATAGCATCAAGTTTTGTACTCAAAGATAAATGCAATCGGCTACAATTAATTTGCAATGAAACCTCAGCTCTTCATGAAAGCTTTCGCGTTGCACCAATCATTGCGAGTTTAATCAAAATCTGTTATAGGGTTTCAGCGCGCTGTTGTAGTTTTGTTACTTACTGCCAGGCAATTACGGTCGTATCAAGCAAGAAACCTGTCAAGTTGTATTAGTCACAGATTAGTTCTGTTGTGGTTGAAATATCAATCTACGAAGAAAATGGATTTATTCTGCTATCGGTAAATATAATTGTCCCGAGCGTTCGTTGACAATCGAATGGCAGGAACTCGAATGTAGCACATGATACAGGACACGGGACACGGATATTTCCCCTGACTAACATAATGACCGAAATATAATAAAATTTAAACAATTTAATACGCGAATATTTTTGTATTCATTTGGTAAAACGTGAAATTCGTAACTTGCTCAACAACAGCTTTTTCAAATTTCAATTCAATCAGCGTTAAAACCAGCAAACGCTGGTCTTTAAAATATCCTAATTACAAAAACGAAACTAACAAAAAACCAAAAAAAATCTATCTTATAACAGATTTATTTTCAATTACATCAGAAAATTTAAATCTCAATTAACTTTGATTAAGTTAAAATTTTGAATGGACGTCATTTTTGAAACAGTCTTATCGGATTATAGTGCTTAAATAACTTGTTCAAGCTGTCGCAGAGATAAATGTTTTTGTCAATTCTTACTCAAATCAGACCATAATTTCAACGCCCCCACACCTTTATGTATTGAGTTTTTCACATGTAATAAAACCAGAACAATTAATAAGTACTCAAGTTAAATAAGTTCATGAAGTACAGAAATATAATTACAATATTCGGTCTGACACCTCCTGCACTAAGTTTTTGTAATAAGGCCTTACATCAGCGATATTCAGTTTCAGCAATATAATAAAACAGGAGCAATAGAAACAGCATAATATACATTTATTTTAATGTTGGAACATTGGTTCACGCCAAAAGTGATTATAATACAAATATTATTCGAGCAAGGTCAGTAGATAATTAAGCGAATTAAATTTTCTTCTTTGCGAATGTTCATTTTAGGAAATAGGTTTCACTTAATTTCTATCAGCTTTTCTTAAATTTTGAGATAAACTAATCCCGACTTCTGGAACACTAATATATATATATATATATATATATATAATATGTATATTCTTCTTCTTTTCTGATAGGATTATTATCACTATGTTCAGTATAATGATCTGCCTTCCCTAGCTTCATCTTTCGGAGAACCTCCATCTTCGAAAAGTATTCACTAGAGTATAGATATAGTTTTTGAAGATGGAGGTTCTCCGAAACGCGTCAACGAAAGTAGAATTGACGATGCTAGGGAAGGCAGATCATTATACTGAACATAGTGATATATATATATATATATATATATATATATATATATATATATATATATATATATATATATATATATATATTTTTAATATATATATTTAAACTTTTGTATACCTAGGCAGTATATAAGGGTTTCAAAGCCATGATTTTCAGAATGAAAAGTAAAAGTGTGTGGGGGGTTTTGAAATTATGGTCCGATTTGGATAAGAATTGGCACAAAAATATATCTCTGCGATAGCTTGAACAAGTTCTTTACCCAGTAGGCCTTTAATCCGACAATCTGTTTCAAAAATGATGGTCACTCGAAATTTTAAAGTTTAAAATTCAAAAGTATATATATAAATGCATATATATATATATATATATATATATATATATATATATATATATATATATATATATATATATATATATATATATATATATATATATATATATATATATATATATATATATATATATATATATATATATGTGTGTGTGTGTGTGTGTGTGTGTGTGTGTGTGTGTGTGTAATATATAATATTTGGTTAGCTCGGTAATCATTGTGATTGCATAACATATTTTTCCTCACAGTTTTTTTAACACCTGATTACACTATCGTAAACGCTGTTAACATTTGCATAAATTGGAATTTAAACTTTTGAAAAACTATTTAAAATTTAAATTGACAAATTGTGCACGCTTTCAGACCGGGTGACCGCCAAGTGCGGATCGGACTAGGAATTCAAAACCTAAGCTATTGTTTTTAATGTAAGAGCGGTCACTGTAAGCGTAATGGAGCTGAACGGAATCAAGCGGCTTCACTTAATTTTCAGTGTCCGCTCCGGGCAGCTCAATTCCGTTCCACATTTGGTGTCCACCCAGCGTAACTGTGATAATTGTAATTGTAATAACTGTGATAATTAAGTGAAATCAGATTTTTAAAAATAGTGCGGTAAATAATTTACTGTAATGTGATCTGATACATTTTTTTTTGAATTCACTTCCTCATGTCAGCGAGACAGCTGCGTGCCGCGGTTATGTATTGGCTTAATCTCTATCGTACCCTCTACTCCACCCTAACAAACACATTCACCCTTGAGGCCGGTCAATAGGCCAACTTACGAGAACCATTTATATGAACACATCTTACAGTTTGCGAGCGAATAAAAAACAAACAGTAACGCTCGCTTAAACATTACCAAAATTTAATCGAAATCTGACAATAGATTTTGAGAAATTTTGATTTTTTTTAGTTTTTTATCACTATTTACAAGTACAGCAAGAAAATGTAAAGTGATAAGGCTAAACGTGCATGCAGCTATAAAAAACCTTTAATCAACGCTAAACCAAACTCATGATTCTGAAGAATTTCTTAGAAACTGTTTTACAATTAATTGACAATAACATTGCTATCATTTACAGCAACAGAAAACTATCAAGTTTCTAATTCTGTTTCAATATTCGAATCGTTGAACTTTACGTAGTGAAATAATTGCGATCCGCAAAAACAAACCTTATTACAGCACCCCTCTAAATTTATCCTGCAATTTCTGTATTTATTTGAATGAATACGGCTAAAGCTCGCTTCCTCGGATCCTTCAATAAGTAAGGCGTATCCACTGCGCCTCATAAACACGTCACTGTAGTACGCCATTCTGTGCCTGAGTTGTAATGCATGGTTTCTGTAAATTTATGTTTCCTTAATAGCAGGCAAGGGGTTACCCTGTTCCTAACTTAGCTCTCGACTCTCGCAGATGCAACTATGAATATGTAACGACTAATAGTCTATGCATTGGAAAAATTGTAACCTTATTGTGATGCGGGAATATAAACCTAAACACAGATGTATTCTGTTAATATTGAATTATTTATTGTATTCAACAAGTTAGGATTTAAGAATGAACTTATTTAGAAAACTGTAGTAAGGTGTAATCATAACAAATAACAGCGACACACTGATGTGATAGAAGCGAATTTTCAAAAGTGCTTTCTTATCTTTGAAATACTGTTTTCACAAACATAATAAGTGTAAAATCTTTTTATATTGTTTTAGCATTTTTAATTTTCAAATTACAATTAAAGTATGAAATGAATTATGACTTCTTTCAAATTTACTTTCTTAGTTTCAAAGGATTTTAAAAATTCAAAATTCTAATTTATGCAGTTTTAACGCTGATTACGATTGTAAGATAAGGTTTTCAAAAATAATTGACAAAAAAAAGTTACGAATTTTACGAATAAGTTACGAACCTAGCTTAGATATTATTTACTCTAGTAAAAGATCAGTTGTTTTATATTAATTCGTAACGATCAACTGATTTCATTGAACAGCTGATAGGCTATAATAAGTTTCAGGTTATGTTGTTAAAAACTAACAATATCAACAACAATTATTATGAATGTTGTAACTGTCGAACGAAATTTGCTAGTTAACGAACCTGTCCCAAGCTTTTATAAAAATCGATTGTTATGCAAAGTTCGAATGAAATCTAGACTCCGGCGCTCATTCAAGGTCATTTTGCAATGGAAATTCACTATTAAATAGTGCAAAAGTCTAACATAACTTTCTAACTTTTAATTATTTCCTCGAAACATCCGGTTCTGATGCAATCGACAACAAAACTAAACATTTATCTAAATTTCTCCAAATGACGAACAGATATAGCAGAAATGTTGATAACCGAAGTTTGTATACAGACTTTTAAATAAAAAAAATTAAGAAATTTATAGTTTGATAGTAAACCGATAAGCGAAACAAACTGGACGGCGGTCGAGGGTTTTACTTCCGAACCGTGAATTTCTTTCATTACAAATTTGCTTAAATAATTTCAAGTTAGGCTTATCGATATTCGAGACAAATCGAATTGATAACCTTTTAATTAGACTGGATTTGGGGATATAGTTACCCTTACTTTTTTTGGTACTTTTTAGCAGACATTTTTTGATCAACACCGGGGAGACGACGTTGAGAAAATTCTATTTTTTTCATTTTTTTTACAAAAAAACTTAGCTCAGTTTTTTATAGTTAAAATATATGGTCTAAACTAAAGAAATGGTCAAAATAAAATCGGTCATTTTAGGGCCGCATCAATGCGTACAGACACACAACGTCTTGGGGGGGGGGATGTGTCTACCAAAATCTCAAGATGCATGTAATCATATTTTGTACATCGTATAGTAAGAAATAAAAGGAAAATAGAAAAACAGGAATGTATATACAAGCAGTTGAAATGATGGCGACACAGGTATTGAAATATCTTCTGTGGTATTAGTCGATATTGAGAAAAACGTGATTTCTATTTAATGATTTTTATTTTGCCTTCATTTCAAAGGGCGTAAACTTTATAAAGGCTTCTGAACGGAAAAGAAACTGTACAAAAAAATGTTAAATAATTTTACATTACCGCACGTACTTTGGTATTTTCGTTTTTACATAATTTTGCATTTTTACACAAAAACAATTTTACTACATTTGAACTTGTAAGGCTCACGAGAAATATTAAAGTTTCTAATGAAAAGGTTTTTAGGATCCTTTCAGTTGTGCAGTAAGACAGTTACGCCCCTTATGCCGGAACTCAACTTCATATTGTTAAATATCCGAGCCCAAACATTCGGGCTAAACCGTGTACCTAATATGCGTGACCCTGTCTAGAACATGTTTTGAGGATCTCGTTAGCAATTTTATTAGCGAATTTCCATTGCAGCGGCCATCATAGTGAGACCCAGACCCTATACCGTGAAATTCACACCGATCCTTACCTCTAAATAACTTTCTGAAGGGTTTTTAAAATTCATGTATATATTTTGTTTTTTCTTAAACGTCTATACTTTAAGCCTGTCAGAGTAATGAGGACGAAGGATCAGCGTTAACTGTAAGGAAAAAGCAACGGCAGTAACTGAGGACTGAAATAAGAACCTTAAGGTGCGCAGTTCAGAAATGCAGCAGACTGACCGGTGTTTTACTATATCCACCACCACCCCTATGTATATATATTTATGTGTGTGTGTGTGTGTGTGTGTGTGCGTGTTCGTGCGCGCGCACGAGCTAGTGTTTTAGCACGCTTATATTCGCAGTTTTAGTCCTATTTAATTCAAACTTGGCACAAAAATCGATTATGGAAATAGCCTGATCAAGTTCGTTAACCAACAAATCTCTTTGAAAACGTTTCAAAATGGCGTCCATTTGAAATCATTAAACATTTATAAATTTGTTTCTTAATTTTTTTTGGAAATCCGATTTTAGCATTGTAATTAGCGTTATAAACGGCTTAAACTATCATTTTGAATTTTAAAAAATTGTTGAAATTAAGAAATGTAATTTAACGGCTGTCCGAATTCATTTTCGTATTTCTAATGCAATTTTATAGTTTTGAATCCTAATATATGTAGGTTTTAATGCTAATTATGTTGATGAAATCAAAATATCAAAACGATAAAATAAAAAAAATACTTTCGGTAATTCACTTCTATTCCGTTGGCGAGACAGTTGCGTGCCGCGATTATTTATATTAATTGGGGTCGCAATTTTAAGACAATTTGGTTGAAATGTAGCACACAAAAAATCACGTGTGGAAATCGGGGATTTACCGACAGAAGCGAAGCTTTTGTTAATGATATCTTTGCTGAATATATAATCAGATTGAAGATATGTTTAAAAATATCTTGTTTTGTTTAAATAAATCAATACGTGAATCAAACTTAGATATTATTTACTGTCGTCATAGTAGAAGGTCAGCTGTGTTATATTAATTTGTAACGATTTGTAGCTGTTTCATTGAACAGCTGATAAGAATATAATATGTTTTAGGTTATGTTGTTAAAAACTAGAAATATTAACAATTATCATAAACGTTTATATTACGTATAAGCGGTTACTTCGTTCACGTGTTTTTCAACTAAGAAAAACCAATGCAACACAACGTTTTCATATAATATCAGTGTTGTGTTATCGAAAAGGAGAAAGAAAAAAGAGACGAAATTCGTTTGATCTTTCGTTCCATATTTCCGTTACATTCTACCGTTCGGAAGACTTTTCTTCGATTCACTCCTCTCGCCAAAGCTAACATTAAAAGCTTAGTTTCAAAAATTTATTTCGGTCACATTCTGGACAAACCTATCATCGACAAAAATCCGTTTAACTGTTTTAAAATGGCGGTAAATTGTATTCTTAAAAATATAGTTTAGTCTTGCACTTTTCACCATCTTATTAAAAATTTCCATATTTAATTAAAAATTTAATTTAATTTTACGAATGAATATTGTAAAAAAAATTACGGTTTTTGAAATTTATTTTAATTTTTTATTGTGAAATAAACTTACTTTTAACCCCGTTGAGGTTTATTTCTTAAAGCTGAAGTAGTAAAACTTCGATAACTACAAAAATGTGATGAAATTCAAATTCATAAAACCGGTTTAAATTTTTGTTTGTTTCGAATCGATTCTTACGTTTTGTTTGGACGCTCACCTCTATGATTAACTTTTAAACCAAAACGTATTTATTCGGGTGTAAGGAAGTTGTATGAACCATTTATTTCTTACTCTTACTATATCCAATGTAGAGACGTAGATGGTAAAATCAAAATGCAAAATTTGATGCTCTGTCACCAGGAGGGCAGGGCAGACATGTTCTGAATGTTTCTAATTTTGGATTCAAAAGGCGTTACACAGATTTGACAGAAACGCGGCTTTAGAGAATTGACAGAAACTTAATGTAGGCCTACGTGATCTTCTGTGCCCGTAACCTGTAAATTGAAAACTCACCGCTCTTGTGAAGTCTATTCTATTCTGTTTTCATTTTAAGTGTGATCAATAGCCTAAACTTTTACATTTAGTGTCTCTGTCTGTTGTGTTACTTAAAAAAACATATATTCGAGCGCAAAGTTATTCCAAAATTTAAATAAATAGGCTGTAAACTATTTAGGGATCGACAAAAATAAAAAATAATTCCTGCACGCAGCTGTCTCGCTGATAGACTTGAAGTTTCAAAATGTAGCAGTATCACGATAAGTTCTAAATCTCATTTTACACCCCTTACTATCACCGAAATTGGCATTGTATATTTCACTCTTGATATGACCACTATTAAGTTCGAAAATGTAAAACACAGTACTAACATATGCAGATTAAAACGATGGCATAAGATTTTCAAAACAGTATAAATAAAATAAAATTTTATAATTTTTAAGATTTTGAATGGTCACCGAGTTGTCTATTTAGATACTCCGCGTAGGTTTGGTTTTGTAGCCTACATATTTTCAGATTATTTTTCAATTAAAAAAAAAAAGAAGTCTCCGCAGGAGGTGCAGACTAGCTGCACCTATTGAGAGGATTTATACGTCCCTCGCAGGTCTAACACACACTTACACATACAACAATACACTTACGACTTTAACACTTTACTCCACACATTTAGGGAGGCGTTAGTAACCTCAATGTGCTTCTCGCCTTAAAAAAATCAATTAAAAAGTTAAGCTTTTCTTTGGTTAAACAAGTGTAAATAAAATGTTTTAAAATCGGTTTTAACGAGTAACCAAGCCTGTAGGATACTGAAAATCGTAATAATTATCAAGTAAATAATAATAAAAAATTAATTTGGTTTTGCTTTGGTTTTGTAAATTTTACTTCTGAAAATTTCATTAATTTAATAATTACAATAACACTGATATTTGAATTGAAACATGTTTATCCTGGCAAAATAGTTTCTGTAATATTTCGGAATGCACTCGGGTAAATGTTTAACTTGGAAAATCCATAACAGTAAAAAAGCAGAGCCAATGAAGCTAAAATTTCAACAGTTGTGTTGGGAGAAAATCGCAATTATAACATTACAAGAAGGCTATTGTCCCAGTCTGTCATTAAACCTATTTGGTCAAATTTTGGGATGTACCAGTAAATCTAACAGTGTGAAAATTCCGCGAGCACAGAATACGATTATTCGAGCAATTACATATACTAAGTGGTGCCAACGTAATGATAGCTTACGTGCAGACTTGAATTTAAATTTTGTGAAAGATGCAATCAATATATTCTCTGCACTTTATTAAAGAAGACTGTAAAATCATGTCAATTTTGGATGCGCTTCAGCTTCTTAATATAAATAATACACAACGCCTGAAGTAAAGAAACCCTTTAACATTAATACAATGAAGTAATTTATCGATTTAAGTTGAACACATATTTGATGTTTTTATGGATACTTTGCCAGTGTCTTGGTTGAAGTTGAATAGAAACATAATTTCAGTTGTTATAAGGTGTTGGTTCCACTTCAATGTTCAGTTTATCGCTTATTTGAACTTATTGTTCAAGACTGTAATGTACAATAACGTGAACATAAAAAATAAAAGAATACAACACTACTTGAGTTACGTACTAAATTCGTTACAAATTAAGCAGAACATAACGAATATTTGAGCAAATTCTGAAATATTAGGCCAAATTTCCGGTTTATTTCGATCAGTAGCTTCACAACCTGCGCCACATAATTTGTTTAGCATAATTTATTACCAGATGTGAACACATGCACTATTCGGCTACTTGGTGCAATGAAATGACCCCCCCCACCATTGAATTCAACAATAGCCACGTAACGACCGACGACCGATTCTAACCACTATTGGTGATTACATCCGGGTTGTGAATACATTGGCATGACAATGCAAATGTGGTATAATTCCCCGATATAGTTTTCGGTTTAATACAGTGAAATTTTTAGCGGTAAGAAAATTAATGTTAGGCTGAATTTTACTGCAGATTGTATTATCTATACAAAGAAAAATGAAAATGTTCGTTCATTCAATAACGTAAATTTCCGAAAATTCTTCACCGATTGATTTGAAATTTTGTCACAACGTTGAATTTAAATATGTGAATGTATTTATTTATCCATCTGCCTGACTGTTTGTCTGTCTGTCTATATAAATAAAAATGTAAATGTTCGTTTGTTCATAATCTTAAATCTCCAAAAATTTTTCACCGATTGTTTTGAAATTTTGACACAACGTTGCATTCGAATACGCGCATGTTTTCATATACCTACTAATATATAGATATCACACATGTGACAGATAAAAATATGTTTTTTGAGAAACAGCGCCATCTGTTAGAGCAACACATTCTATACGAAATATTTTACTATTCCATTGCAATGTTTCCGAATGCCTTGTTAATGGCCGGGTACAGCTAGTAGCGTAATAAAAATAATTCTTTGAGAAGTTGAATAGAACGATAAGATGTATTTTTAATATAAATTATACAAACTTAGAAACTACGAACTCATTTGAAAAAGGAATTTAAAACAAGGTAAAAAAAGTGTTAAATCAGATTTCCTAGAAATGTCTTTAAACGACAAATGTAACCTGTAAGTACAAAATGTATGCACTAAGCTACTTGATAATACCCTGAAACATTTGTATATTTTCTGTTCACCAGCTTTTTGCTCAGCATTTGGTCACACAAGAATGGGTGTAATTTGTATAATGTTGTCGCAATATTTACTTTTTTTAATTGGAGCGCCATCATGGTAAGACCCAGACTTGGAGTTTTGAAATGAGCGCCTAACCTGACCTCTAGATCGGAAGGTTATTGAAATTTATGTACTTGTATTTTCACGTACGCTTTCAAAAAATAAATTCTAAAGTACTTTTAAAGTAAATTCGCTGTGATCACGTCAACGAGACAGCTGGGGGTCACGTGACGATAGAACTAACAATAGACTATAGAACAATACTCTGACTAAAGGTAGGTTTGGCCCCGTATTTCGGTAATTAATAAAAACTGTTTAATACGATTATATCAAAAGAAGCAGAACTAACTAGTCGAAACCAACAAATAAAATGAAAATTAGTTAATTCACGCGTGGGTGAATCATTTTATCATCGACAATACGTATTTTTAGTTTAATACATTGTGTAAAGTTCCAGTCGATTAGAGTGTTGATGAAATTATTGTAGGTCGGATAATTTGCACTCGCTTTGTATGTTGAACTGTATTTTAAATAATCGAGACGATTTTTTCATCTCGTCTTTCTTGAAACTCTGATTTAACCGCCCTAATTAGCACTGAAATCAGCATTTTAAACTTTTAAATTACATTGAAAATAAGAAAATCAACCCTGAGCGCCATAAAATTAAATTTCTTAATGTCAACAGGTTTTCAAAATTCAAAATGCTAATTTATATAATTTTTAACTGTGATTATGATTGTGACATAGGATTTAAAAAAATAATTATGACAAAATTTTATAATTTAAAATAGTTTTTGAACCGTTGAACGAACAAGACTAAGGTTTAACCCAAATCGATTTTTGTGCCAAATTTTAATCAAATTGGAATAAAATAATTATATACGAATATTAATAATATGTAATTATTATTATTGTGTGTGTGTGTGTGTGTGTGTGTGTACGCGCGCAGACACGTGCGTACGTTTTAGTATACATTTGAAATTTTAGCCCATTTCGATTAAAAACTTGGCACAAAAATCGATTTCGGTAATGGATTGAACTTGTTAACCAGAAATATAGGTTCAACAGTCGCAAAATTAAGTCCATTTTGAATCTTTCAAAATGCTTAAATTTCTTCTTAATTTCTTTATTTAATTCTGATTTTACCATCGTGTTAAATTAGTGTTAAAAACTGCATAAATTAGCACTTTAGATTTTTCAAAACCCGTTCAAATCAATGAATTGAATTTGGTAGCTGTTGGGATTCATTTTTGTGTTTTTTTTTGTTGCAATTTAAAAGTTATAAAGAATGGTTATTAATTAGTATTTGAAGAATTTAATTCTGATTATGATCGTAACATCGAAAATAATTACTGGAAATTTGCTTCTATAACGTCAGCGAGACAGCTGCGTGCAGTGATTATTTTAAATAACTCCGTAAAGCTGTTACAAATCGGCCGTACCACCACCGCCCGAAACGTCTGAAGCATGCTCTAGTGTTATTTACACGAAGCTAGTAGATAACGGCAACAATAATTTATTTATCATTATAATCATTCTTCTTCTTCTTAGTAATTAAAAAAAGTATTACCATTATACCCTACTGTATTAAATTTTTACATCAGAAAGTCGTCTTGAGTTTCTGTTTTAAACTCACAACTCGGTTAATAAATGCCAAATGAATAGTTTAGCCGTAATAATAGCAACATGCCGCGTAGTATCAGCACGTACTTGAGGGTCCGCCTTTATTTGCATCTCAACGTAACCAGACATGTTGCAGTCTCGCTAACGTACTTAGCGGCTCCGTGTCGTCTGCACTATCGTGGCGCGGACTAGGTTCGATTTACGTGCGCATTTCGAAATTTGCTTAATGCCCAAACATAAAAAAACAACTTTTTAATTGTATTTTACTTACTTTCACTCACAGTGCAAAATGTCGAATTGCTAAAAAACTGTTAACGTTTTTGGTGGAGTCTTGCATTTTTGGGGTCCATTAACAAATAAGAATTTTTAAATTCTAAAACAAAACTATGTTTATAATTTTTTTGACCTAAGTTGTGGATCTTTATGTGCAAAAAAGTGTATATTATATTCAGAACCAGTGCCGCTTCCAGTTTCAAATGAGGCTTAAGCTGGATGAATTAAAAAAAAAAATAAAATTATCCTTTAGTAGGCCTATTTACCCACTTTACCTAAATAATTTTTGTCGTCAACCTCTGATTTCGGGCTACTACAAAGTCTATTGCGTCAAATATTTACCTTCAGACAAACTGACACGCATGCGTGAGGCTTCCTAATCTTTCATTTTTAATTTCAAAATTTATACAGTATTTGTACGTGAAGTGAAAATAAAAAGTTTTAAATTTTAGTGCAGGCAGAATTTATGTCACGACTTTTGTTTGTTAAACTACTAAAATGTAACATGATGTTGTTGCTTTTCTAAAAAATTCGCTTCCATCAAGTCAGCCAATCTGCTCGGCTATTTAGAATAGTTTGGGTCTTAATGAAGTCTGGTAGTAAAGGTACGATGACCTTGTGCACGCTTATTCAATTATTGGAAAGTATAAATATATTAAAGAAGCCTGTATAAGTCTTACGAATTGATTCGTAAATTTCCTATCGTTAAAAATATTAAAGAAATTACATAACTTTTACATATTACACTTTTTTTTGAAATCAGTATTACATTTTGCAAGGAAAACGTTTATTGAACACAGTGATCACGTCAACGGCCATTTTTACAAATTCAACTTTATATTTAAAAGGATCGTTAGTGTTGTTATAACAGATTTGTTTAATAGTATAGAGAAAAAGGTGCTTTTACGGTAGTTAGAGTTCTTTTTCATTATTATTATGTTAACTCAAACACAAGCAACATAAAATTACCTATGATAATGTGGAGAGTAGGGGTAATGTTCATTTAAACAGCTGTTTTTAATCACTATTGCCATTGTTTACAATTAACAATAATAAGTGATTTATACTGGAATACGTGTGTGTATTGCTTGCGAATAGTTCGAACAACCGAAGCAAGTAATTTATAAACGAGGTGTGTATTGCGAATCGGAAATAACGATGCATCGCTGTATATACACGGAATATAGCAACAATTTAATGCACTGTCAATTTCATTTCGTCAGCCATTTTGAAACTTAAGTAATGACAGTACGAAGAATAATAAAAAAAAATTTTACGCAGTGCACGTCTGGCCGACAGAAGTTTTGCCATGCCTGACTTTATACTTTTTCACTGTTATGATTTTACTTATTTTTATAAAAATTTAGATGCTTGCAGGAAGGGCAATTCTTGAAAATTATTTTCGTATAAAATTTCACGTGTGTTTATGTACACAACTTAAAAGTTAACTGAAACTGTCACAGACTATAAATTTGAGTATCTTAGGCTATGTAAGAGACTTTAATAATTAATCAGTCTATAGCCCTACTTTTACAGCTATAGCCTACATGAAAGTTTTACTGTCTAAGTATAATAATAAATATAATATTTTTGTTTCTGGCATTCAAAAATTGGTATAGGTCATATACATTAAATAATTTAACTACACATTTTTAAAATTAACAAGAACAATAAACATAACCTCAGTTGAAATGATATTGAACCTATTGTGCAAAATCAGCTGTTTAAAATAAACAGCCTAGATATATGCAAGAACAATATATGCTGTGAGGTATGCATTACGGATTCAAGCGTGACGCGAAAACAAATGTTTATACCCATGTTTTGTCAACCGCGACCATACAAGTTTTCACTTCAAAAATACATTTTATTAATCACTAAAAAAATAATAATGTCTGGAATAATATTATTCACTAGAGTGCGCGTATGTGTTAGAGCGTTCCGTGACGGCAGAACATACACCCATACCCCGCGATAAGAAGTAGTCACTTCAAAAGTGTATTCAATGTAGGCCTAACAATAATACTTTTAACAAAGTACTGTATTAAATAATGTTCAAATCAGCAAAAAGAAAGAAACTTTTAGTTCAAACACGACGTGTGTAAAATAAGAACAGTGCACATTGAATATGTTTCGAATAAGTTTCGTAATGCTGTATTAAATGATGTTCAGCGAATCTCGATTGTGTTGATAAAGCTTGGATCGAGTATCGTCGATAACATTCGACGTACGATTTCGGGTTTTTCAATGTAATTAACATTTTTCCATCCGTGAAAAAAATACGAATTCACACACACACACACACACACACACACACACACACACACACACACACACACACACACACACACACACACACACACACACACACACACACACACACACACACACACACACACACACACACACACACACACACACACACACACACACACACACACACACACACACACACAGTGTGTGTGTGTTAAAAATACAAGATTAATCTTGGCGACGGTCAGGGTTCATTTTCGTGTATTTTCAATGTAATTTGAAAAATTTAATATGTTAATTTCTGTACATTTTAATGCTAATTACGGGTTTTAAACAATTGTCGGAAATTCGCTTCCATCACGTCAGCGATTCAGCGGTTTCTCGACGACTAATTTCAGATGCAAAACGAAATGATGCCGAGTAAAGTAAAGTCAGAGTTGTGTTGAACTGAATGTACGTGCAGTTTGAGCGGTACGTGATGCCGGGAAATGTGAAATCCAACGTTTACCCGCAACTGCGCCGCGTTCATTGCAAATTGAATCTGTTCGGCTTCTACATTAAAAATAAACTGTGGCTGGCATAATGAGAATCAAGCAAGTCAGTGTACGAAATTTTAAATAAAAAATAAAATAAAAACGGCGGCGGTCAGGTTTATTTTTGATTATTTGAATTTATTTCCGAACCGTAATATTTTATTTCAAATCTCGTACACAATCTTCTTAATCTTCAATTAAAATATGATTTTGATAGTCTACAGTCAGAGAAATTTTTCGTTCTTTTCTACAGTTACAAACCGAATTTCTTATTGTGATATATTTGCATATTGTACTACATACATATAATAGTGCATTATATTTAATCGATCACTGGAAACAATTTTATAAAATAAAATTTTTAAAAAAATTCAGAAAAATAAAACAATCGAAAAACTTTTTGGTGGAAATTAAAAAAATGGTTCTGAAAAATGGCAAAAGAGATGTATTACAAAAGTTTAATTTAAATCAGTCATTTGTCAGTTTTCTGCAATGATATAATCAGGACAATAACCCTGTGAATAAATTACTTTATATAATATATAATATTATAATATTAATATTATAATATTTATATATATAATATATAAACATATATATATATATATATATATATATATATATATATATATATATATGTGTGTGTATATACAGTACGTTTCTTATTTTATATGAATAGTAGCACTACCCGTCCCGCCTTCGTCCACGAAAGTTAAACTGTTTCAGTAATGCAGTAATTTAGAGACATAAAAATATATATTAATAAAAGCGTGATCATCTAGACTCATGATTATTTTACAGTGGATATGAAAATATATTACAACCTGAATATGTTGTTTTATTCAAACGTGTTCCATTCGAATTAAGAAAATCTGATAAAAAATATTTTTCTCCAATACAAACATTTATACCTCTTTCATATTTTTGTCCTTTTAGGGGATGAATTCGGGGGAGGGGGAAAAATGCTGAATTATGTGTAACATAATTTGTTTTTTAGAATATTTTGTTTACTTTTAAGAAAAACCGATACAAAATATTTTTCTCCAATGAAAACACTCTTTTTCTCCAATTATACCTCTTTTTTACACTTTTAATCTTTTAGGGAATGAATTCGGAGAAATGTTGAAATATGTGTTTCATTATTTGTATTTCATAGCATACTTCTAGAATATTCGATCCAAAACAAATATTTTTTCAATGAAAAAAAATGTACCACTTTTTTACATTGTCTACCCCCTTTCATTCTCTTTAAGGGATGAGTTTTGGGAAATGGTGAAAAATACGCGTATATTTCATTACTTATATTTAAGAGTGACTATGTTACGTTTTAAGATCAGACGAAAAACATATTTTTCCAATAAAAACTGTCATACCTCATTTTACCTCTTTAGGGGTTGAATACTGGAAAAACGTTTTTCATTGCACCGCTACATGTGATGGTAACCCTGAAAATTTCAAATCGTTAGCTATTATAGTTTCGGCTATACGTTGATTATTAAAGTTGGACTGGGTAAGTAGTTTAATGGCGTTAAAATCAAATTTTTGCAAAATCCTTTCTTAGCGCATCTCGACATTGTTGTAAGAACATACCCTGAAAATGTCAAATCTCTTGCTATAATAGTCTTGGCTGTACGTTGATTATTAAATTTGGACTGGGTAAGTAGTTTAATGGCGTTAAAACCAAACGTTTGCAAAATCCTTTCTTAGTGCATCTCAACATTGATGTAAGAAGGTATCCTGACAATTTCAAGTCTCTAGCTATAATAGTCTTGGCTGTATGTTGATTAATAAAATTGGACTGGGTAAGTAGTTTAATGGTGTTAAAACCAAACGTTTGCAAAATCCTTTTTTGGCGCATCTCAACATTGATGTATGAAGGTATCCTGACAATTTCAAGTCTCTAGCTATAATAGTCTTGGCTGTACGTTGATTATTAAATTTGGATTGGGTAAATAGTTTAATGGCGTTAAAACCAAACGTTTGCAAAATCCTTTCTTGACGCATCTCAACATTGATGTAAGAAGGTATCCTGACAATTTCAAGTCTCTAGCTGTAATAGTCTTGGCTGTACGTTGATTATTAAATTTGGACTGGGTAAGTAGTTTAATGGCGTTAAAACCAAATTTTGCAAAATCCTTTCTTAGTGCACCTTGACATTGTTGTAAGAAGGTACCTTGGAAATTTCAAGTCTCTAGCTATAATAGTATTGGCTGTTTGTTGTTTATTAAATTTGGACTGGGTAAGTAGTTTAATGGCGTTAAAACCAAACGTTTGAAAAATCCTTTCTTAGTGCATCTCAACATTGATGTAAGAATTTCCTGACAATTTCAAGTCTTTAGGTATAATAGTCTTGGCTGTACGTTGATTATTAAATTTGGATTGGGTAAGTAGTTTAATGGCGTTAAAACCAAATTTTGCAAAATCCTTTCTTAGTGCACCTTGACATTGTTGTAAGAAGGTACCTCAGAAATTTCAAGTCTCTAGCTATAATAGTATTGGCTGTATGTTGTTTATTAAATTTGGACTGGGTAAGTAGTTTAATGGCGTAAAAATCATATTTTTACAAAATCCTTTCTTAGTCCACATTACTTAGTTACATTGTAGTAAGAATATACCTTGAAAATTTCAAGTCTCTAGCTATTAATTTGGACTGGCTGTACGTTGTTTATTATTGAACTGGGTAAGTAGTTTAATGGCGTCAAAATCAAATTTTTCAAAATTCTTTCTTAGTGTACCTTGACATTGTTGTAAGAAGATGCCTTGAAAATTCAAGTCTCTAGCTATAATAGTATTGGCTGTACGTTGATTATTAAATTTGGACTGGGTAAGTAGTTTAATGGCGACAAAATCAAATTTTTGAAAAATCCGTTCTTAGTGCACGCCTACATGGTAACATAAATGTACCCTGAAAATTTCAAGTCGCTAGCTAAAATAGTTTTGGCTCTGCGTTGATTATGAATCAGTCAGTCAGTCAGTTAGGACTTTTTCTTTTATATATTAAGATAATTCCTATTTAAGTTATTCCGTTAGCCAATTTTTCTAAACTAATTCGAAAAAATTAAACTTTTATGGTCTATTTGACCAAGGCCTGATTTGTTTAATGTAAATAATTGTTCTGAGATACGGAGAACTAGAACCAATGTGTGGGCAGTTTATCCGAAACCACAATAGTTTAAAACAAAACCCAAAGGTAGTTTATTAAAGTTTTGTTAATTATTTACTTCTGAGTATACTATAGTTTATTTAAAATTTATATTATGTTTCTCGGATTTTAGTTATTAACCTTCAAACAATTTTGATTTTGCTATTAAAAATGTATCAACTTTGATTCGTTACCGAAAATGAATTTTCTTTTAGGATAATTTATTCCTTGCCTTAGTTTCTATTCCACTTTTCGAAAATAAAAAAAAAACATTTTAAACTGATCCATTATTTTCCCGGTTATCGAATCGATATCGACAAGCATTCGCGCGAAAACGTACGCGTAAACCCTAAAAACTAAAGCGACGTGTTCAGAGCTAAAGGAAGTTACCGTTTATCCGTACAAAACCCATAAAATAATAAAATATTGGAAGTAAAGTATTTATATGTTGCGATGCTCTCTAGCGGCCGTGTAATAAAACAGAGCCTTCGTACTTGGATGCAGTTTATCCTGTAATAAACATTACTCTTTCATGGAACATACTTTATTTATGACATCACTTGAAAAATCTATCATGTTTCCATATGCGAGGAAGAACTTTGATATATTCCAAAAAACTAGAGAAATAATTCATCTTATGTATGTATATAAGTACTGTATCAAGTTAATGCATAGGCAAGTTATCTGCAAAATTGGAAAAGTTTTAAAAAATCTGACAAATTAAATGAACTTGAACGTTTTTATGAACCTGATGAGTAAAATAAGTATTTCCATATTTATATCTGTATGTGCTTTTATAGTCCATGATAGGTATTATTTCTTTATTTGTTTAGTTTATATGGTGCATGATAGATGTATTTCTTTATTTACATTTGTTGTGTTTATATGGTCCATAATAAGTATTATACCACCTTATTAATACGGTATAATCATAAATATTATTAGGCTTAAAAATTAAGGTGTTTACAATTATTTATATTTGCTGTGTTTTTAGTTTTTTAGTGTTTTTAGTTTTTACTTTTGTTTTAATGTTCCGATTTCTTGTAAGAATTAGTATAAAAACCTTAAAATGTAATATTAGTGTTACAAACGCCATATTTTTGAATATTGCTCTCAGCGGACTATTATTAGAATGCTATCGGACTACTATTAGCATTCTAGAGCACTACTATTAGGTTATTAATTGATTACTATTGGACTGCTAGAGGACTAATATCAGACTATTAGGTGGCTACTATTAGACTATTAGTTGACTACTATTATTATACTGCTTGCGGACTTCAACTATAAGAGGACTACTATTATGGGAGTATTAATTTTACTATTAGTGAACTACTAATAAATTATTAGTGGGGCTGCTATTTGAATACTAGAGGACTACTATTAGATTATTAGTGTTCTACTGTTAGAATACTAGAGAACTATTATTAGATTATTAGTGGATTACTATTAGACTACTAGAAGATTAATATTAGACTACTAGCTGGCTACTATTACACTGTTATTGAACTAATATTAAACTATTAGAGCACTACCTATCATTAGGGGAGTGTTAATTAGACTTTAGTGGACTACTAATAGATCATTAGTGGACTGCTATTTGAATATTAGAGGACTACTATTACATTATTAGTGTTCTACTATTAGAATACTACAGGACTATTATTAGATTATTAGTGGATTACTATTAGACTACTATAAGACTAATATTAGACTATTAGCTGGTTAATATTAAACTGTTAGCGAACTAATATTAAACTATTAGAGCACTACCATTACGGGAGTATTAATTAGACTTTAGTGGACTAGTAATAGATCATTAGTGGACTGCTATTTGAATATTAGAGGACTACTATTACATTATTAGTGTTCTACTATTAGAATACTAGAGGACTATTATTAGATTATTAGTGGATTACTATTAGACTACTATAAGACTAATATTAGACTATTAGCTGGTTAATATTAAACTGTTAGCGAACTAATATTAAACTATTAGAGCACTACCATTAGGGGAGTATTAATTAGACTTTAGTGGACTAGTAATAAATCATTAGTGGACTGCTATTTGAATATTAGAGGACTACTATTACATTATTAGTGTTCTACTATTAGAATACTAGAGGACTATTATTAGATTATTAGTGGATTACTATAAGACTAGTATTAGACTATTAGCTGGTTAATATTAAACTGTTAGCGAACTAATATTAAACTATTAGAGCACTACCATTAGGGGAGTATTAATTAGACTTAAGTGGACTAGTAATAGATCATTAGTGGACTGCTATTTGAATATTAGAGGACTACTATTAGATTATTAATGGACTACTATTACAGTGTAAGCGGACTAATATTAAATTATTAGAATACTACTATTAGGGGAATTTTAATTAGACTATTAGTGGGCTACAGTTAGTCTACAAAAGGACTACTATTAGACTATTAAATGATTTCTATTATGGGAGTACTAATTAGACTATTAGTTGACTACAATGAGACTTTAAAGGACTACTATTAGACTATTAGCTGAGGACTACTATAGCAGTCAACGTCAAAGTAACATACAAAAATATCGGGAATAAAAAAAGAGGTCGACACTGACTACTAGATTATGTTTTTCAATGAATCTATACAGACTTAAAGATTTATTCATACTTAAATATAGCCATACTCTATACCGGTTAGTTTTGTACATGTAATACAAAATTTTGTTCAATATCTAATGAACCGATTTTGTGAATGCGTTAAAGTTCTACCAAATCTTTATGACTAACATTAATTTGAGAAAGTTGGCGTTGAATGCCAGCACTGCAGCCAAACGCTTGTTTAATTTCCATAGAATAACTAACTTGCGAAGTGTTTGCGTGTAATTGTCACGACAGTAAAGTTTTACAAGTACCGCGAACTGAACGTAAACGTACGTGCCTGCTGCGCAATTACCCGCAATTACGGGAATACTCGTGCATCTGCATTTCATTACGTATTGAACTAAAGGCTAAGATAAGTGTAAAACATTATGTTTCCTAATGTTTCATGTTCCTATGTTCATAATGTTCCTAACAGTAGTCCTCTAATAGTCTAATATTAGTCCGCTAACAGTCTAATAGCAGTCAACAATAAAAATAATAGTCTAATAATAGTTTTTTAAAGTCTAATAGTAGTCCACTAATAGTATAATTAATACTTCCCTAATAGTAGTCCTCTAATAGTCTAATATTAGTCTGCTAACAGTCTAATAGCAGTCAACAATAAAAATAATAGTCTAATAATAGTTTTTTAAAGTCTAATAGTAGTCCACTAATAGTATAATTAATACATCCCTAATAGTAGTCCTCTAATAGTCTAATATTAGTCTGCTAACAGTCTAATAGTGGTCACCTAATAATGTAATAATAGTCCTTTAAAGTCAATAGTAATCCACTAATGTTGTAATAGTACTTCTCAAATAGTAATAAGAGAACGTAAATTTCGTACATCAAATCAATGAAACTTTAATGTGTGAATACTTTATTTTTGTGTTCTTCAATAGAAATGACTATTGTAACTAGCCGTTAAATCTGCATAAAATTTCAAATTTTTTATATAACCGATACAATTTATTCAAAAATGGATTTTAAATGTTAATTGTGGAGTATTAAACGCTGATTAAGCTTGTAAATCAAGAAAGTATAAGGTTATATTGGACGACGGCTATTTTGAAACGGTCTGTTCTTGATGGGTAACGAAACTGAACACTGTATTAACAAAATACAATTTTTGTTTTGCCAAGAGTGCTGACATATAATTTTTAACGACCTCTCAAAATTCGTTGTCTAGATAGCACTTACTGTTAAATCGGTAGTTTGGAATATACCTGCATCGAATATACGAGTAAAATCAAACTTTGCAAAATTGGTTGTGCCTTTACTTATTTAGCATGACATACAGACAGATTACATAGAACAAGATATTGAGTTCATACCGTGCAATATTGAGTAATGAACGTTTCCTTTGAAGATATTACTTGGTATTCAGTTGAATAGTGATGAGTGAGCTATATTGAAGGGAACAGTGTTTCAAGGGGGAGTTTAATTTAATGTACTTCACCATTCAAAGGAAACATTCTATATTATATTGGTGATATACAGAAACTTTTGTATCGGTCAAGATACCATACATTAAACTTGCAACCGTTCAATAAACGTTCTATCTCTAGCTGCTGTCTCTTAGGGGCATATTACACTATCAAAGAAACTTCAAATTTCTTTGATCAAAGAATTCTTTGATAAACTTTTATGAATCTTGGACGTGTTGTAATGTTTGGCAAAGGTTTTCAAAATACGCTGGTGATAACTTCAAAATGTTATTTTTCCTGACTTGTGTATGCTCCTTATAGGTTCCTGAGGCATTTTTTACACTTAACCAGACAGCGTAAAAATTAGTATGATTAGTATTTTAAAAGAAAATACTAACTTAAGGAGATTTTAACGCCGATAGCGTGGTGAATTCAGACTGATAAAAAATTATTGTTGGCAATTCGGTTTTATAACTTAAACAAGACAGTTGCGTGCAGTACTACACCCTACTGTGCACGAAGCATGTGACAATAAGGCTAATCAATATGCGACGCTATCACCACATCAGTACCTGTGCTGAATAAGCAGAGTTTACTGAAGCATCGCTTGGACCGATTCATACACTTCCCTGAAACTCACACTAGCTTTATTTCACATTTGTTTTTTTTAAAACCTTTTAATCTCTTGTTAATTGCTTACAAATACAGTAGTAAAATTCCGTGATAGATAAGAATTAATGTTTTACCGCGAAACAAGATAGCCGTTTCAAAGATATGACAGTATACCCCAACAAATCTGGACGTAGAAGATAGCATATAAAAATGTGGCGCGTGTAATGAAACTGTTAAAGTGTTTGTTAGTACTGAAAGCGTAATTTGGCTATACAAAGTTTTTATGCCTGTATAAATGTCGATTTTCAAAAAAATTGCTACAATCTCATTTTTTAACCTATTAAAAACAAGTACTTTTTGGCTATCGTTGGTCACGTTATTCTAAAATTTTACTGATTAAAGAAACTAGGCTAGTTTTTTCTGTATTTCTTGTGTTAATTTTAGTTAGGAACATTTATGTTTTGGACTGATTTTGAGTTATCAATTTTGGGAATTCCCTATTGCTATTCGTTTGGTTTTTACGATATTTTCCGAACCAGAATTTTTAAACAAATAGTGACGTGTGTTTTGTTTAGCCAGTTATAAGTTGTATTGTAAAAATTTATTACAAATACATTTTGAGAAATATATTTGGAATTTCCTCGCACTTAATTTAACATCAAACACGACATACTTTAAAGAACGGTTTGTTCGTCTTTCCCGTTCTACTACCCCGTTTTGAAAAAAAAACAATAATTTATCGTGCAGTACGTTTATGATATAAATACAAATTAATGGAACAAAAATAATTTAGTTTATTGAAATTATTAAAAAAAGTTATTGCAATTCATCAGAAATAAATTTTTGTGTTTTTAATAGTGCTTAACTAAATTGAGAATAATACTGATTTTTTTTTTTGATAGTCCAATTTAGTAGTCTACAAAAACAAAATTGCATATAAAATCTGAACAAAAACATTGATTTAAGCCTACCAATTTAAGTAAAACATAATGAGCTGGTTAGGCTTAGCCTATTCGCTTTTACTGAATTCGAAAAAGTTTGTGCAATGTTCTTGTACTACTTACCATATTTAATACAGCCTGTTGCTTAATGCAAACACTGGGTAACATTAAAATTAATTTCCACCTATCGTTAATTAATTGCTTATTCAAAATTAAGTTAAATAATGTATTGTCATTCGTTCTATCGATGCTGTAGCTCAAAATTGATTGCAATTATTTCATCTAATTTAGCAGTGCGTTTATGTTTTTAGTAAGATAAGAATATTTATTTGTTTTGCATAACGTTTGTTCTAATTATATTTGTAAAGTTTAGAATATATACTTTATAAACACAAATATGAAATTATTGGGAAAGGGTAGCTGTTGTAGAAAAACCTAGCAAAAATTATATTTTTTTATCTTAGGCTAGTTTCATAAATGTGTATTTAAACAAAGAACTTACAAAACTTAATATTACTTTTAAATGTGTCTGTTAGTATACAGATTAAAAATATACTTATTTAAATTTAGGCATATTTTTATTTGTGCGACTTTCTTATATTTCTTATAATTCATTCCATATTGATGACATTATTTGGGAGTATAACCTAAATTATATTAACATCCGGGTTTTTTAAACCAATGATAATTTCGTTGTAGTATTCGGTAGATATCTACAACCGATATTTAAGGTGTATACAGATACACCATGAAATAGTATTAGACCCTAAATTGTTCTTTGGTCTTTTATTGTAAATGATTATTTTAACCAGGTTACATAGTAGCTAGACGTGGTATTATATACTTTTTTATATCATATTAAAGTCTTATTATTATGTAGTTATCCTATTACTTTTTGAAACATATTTTTACAAATAGGTTATCCTAAACTGTTTTTTTCGTTCTGATTAGGTTTTTGTAGCCTAATCAGCCTATTATGTTCTTTAATAAATATTTTTTTCAGATTGTATAGGCTATTTTTGTTTTTGTAGACTACTAAATTAGGCTATCACAAAAAGTCAGTATTACTATTGTTGCATTTAGCTCTCATAGGTTGGCAGAATAATTAGGTAAGCATACGAATAATAGATAAGCAGAATAAATTGTAAATTCATAATCATAAAATATGTGGTAGGTATAATTGCCATTCAAAATGCTGTAGTCAGACAGAATATATTTATATAGTTTTGCAGGCTGACTCTGTAGGCCTACGAGTATGTAATTCAGAGAAAATAAAAGAGATAAAAAAAGAGAGAATAAAAAATCTTTCTTTCTTATTGTTTTTATTTATCATTTGAAATAAACTGACTTAACAAAATAGAATAAATTCGATGTTTGTTAGTGTGAAAACAGATGAAGTTTACAAATGTACAAAATTTTCTTTACAATAAAAGCGTAAACGTACTTTCAAGTTAATTGGCCAGGTGCTGCTACCTATTTGAAACTGTAAGATTTATTACCGACTTCGAATACAACGCGGTCCAAGAAACCACTGCATTAGGCTCTGTTCAGAAATTTTAGCGAAACGTTAACACTCGAATAATCAATAGGAAAAAAAAACAGTAGGAAAGAAAATTTCAACAATAAAATGTTATACAAATTAATGGTTTCATTAAGTGTTTAAGAAAATTGGTTCGAAAAAAATAATAAATGTTTAAGCTTACTTATTACGGACAATATATACTTTTTTTAATTACAAAAAAAATCTGAAAGCATTTAAATTAAACATAAAAAAATAAAAAATAAAGCATTAAAAAATAAACATAAAAAATAATAGTGCACGAATAATTTACAGTTAGAAGGTCAAAAACTGTTTACTACAATTGTATAAATACTGTATATTCATTACTGATCTAATTTCGTTTACTGAAATAAATTAGGTTAAAATAATATTACATAGTAAATTTTAAAAAATGGACATTTAAGGTGAGATTGATCTTCAGAATTGAGCTGTTCTATTTTTTTTAAGGGGGGAATAACGAATTGTTTTGCATATACTTTATTTAAGCGGTTTTAATACAATTCTGCTATTAGGCATATTTTAAGTACTTTAACGAATGAAGCGTCTGTCAGCTAAATAACTTGAAACTCGGATAAACTGTGCCTAAAATTTGCGCAACTTTATGTAATTTAAAAAGGTCAAATATTATATTTTACATTTGGCAAACCCGAAATTATATAGAAATTTTAAAGACGAATAATTCTTTTAATGCGTTTTGTGTCAATTTTTATTAAAACAAATACTCGAGGGAAAGTATTGCAATTGTCTAAAAAAAAATTATTTTCCAATTTTAACAGTTCCGTACTTTGTCTGTATTTGTTATACGATCTGAAGGAAAAACTGCTACACCGATCTGTTTTAGTTTTTTAGCAGATGATACAAGAAAAAAAAATTACTTTAATGGTTTTGATCAAAAATTTTATAATTATTGATTTAAAATCCAAAAATTATGTTTATAATCGTTTCCCTTAAAATCATATTGCGTGCGCGCGCGCGCGTGTGTGTGTACGCGCGCACGAAAATAAATTTTAATAACAGCTTGGACAAGTACGTACACAGTAAAATATATTTAACAGTTTAAAAATGACGGCCATTCCAAATCATAAAAAAATCAAACCGTCTTTTTCTTGCATTTTTTTTTGAAAAACCAACTCAACTACAAAAACTCTTTCTGCTTATCTGACAACCAGCGTTAACTCTGAATAAATTATCACTTTAAATTCTGTTTGAAATGTGAAAGTGAATGTTCGTCTTTCGAATGTAGCCGACTCGGTGGCCTAGTTGATAGCTTACTAGGCTTTCACCCCGAGAACCCGGGTTCGATTCCCGGCCAAGGCTTGGCATTTTCATACGTTATAAATCATCCCATCATCTGCATTAGCGCAAGTGTGCACAATAGTCGGACGTTAAACCCCCACAAAAGCTTTTGAATGTAATTGTAAAATGAAAAATGCTAATTTATGCACATTTGAGGCTGATTATGATGGTGCAATGTAACTTTAAAGAAAATGTAAAATAAATAATTGCTTTGTTACTTTTTTGGAAATTTGCTTCTATCACGACATCAGCTACATGCTACGATTATTTTTAGCGAGTGGGATATTGCGTAAGACATCATCAAGAGCAGACATCATGGTAAGACTCTGAAATGAGCGCTGATTCTGAGCTTTAGAAAACACAGAAACACACACACACACATTATATATATATATATATATATATATATATATATATGATTATTTTTATTTATTTATATTTATAATTTTTTCGAAAAGTTCGTTAACAAATAATATTCTGTTAATAGTTTTAAAATAGCGGTCATTTCAAATATTTAAAAATTAATATATGTTTTGTCTCAATTTTTTTAAAACGGTAATTTCACAGCTATAATCAGCGTTAAAACTACATAAATTAGCATTTAAAATTTTCAAAATATATTTAAATTAAAAAGTTTAATTTGGTGGCGGTCGGATTTCATTTTTGTGTTTTCAATTAAATTTAAAAGTTTAGAATTTATATATATATATATATATATATATATATATATATATATATATATATATATATAGATAGATAGATAGATAGATAGATAGATAGATAGATAGATAGATAGATAGATAGATAGATAGATAGATAGATAGATAGATAGATAGATAGATAGATAGATAGATAGATAGATAGATAGATAGATAGATAGATAGATAGATAGATAGAGATAGATAGATAGATAGATAGATAGATAGATAGATAGATAGATAGATAGATAGATAGATAGATAGAGATAGATAGATAGATAGATAGATAGATAGATAGATAGATAGATAGATAGATAGATAGATAGATAGATAGATAGATAGATAGATAGATAGATAGATAGATAGATAGATAGATAGATAGATAGATAGATAGATAGATAGATAGATAGATAGATAGATAGATAGATAGATAGATAGATAGATAGATAGATAGATAGATAGATAGATAGATAGATAGATAGATAGATAGATAGATAGATAGATAGATAGATAGATAGATAGATAGATAGATAGATAGATAGATAGATAGATAGATAGATAGATAGATAGATAGATAGATAGATAGATAGATAGATAGATAGATAGATAGATAGATAGAGATAGATAGATAGATAGATAGATAGATAGATAGATAGATAGATAGATAGATAGATAGATAGATAGATAGATAGATAGATAGATAGATAGATAGATAGATAGATAGATAGATAGATAGATAGATAGATAGATAGATAGATAGATAGATAGATAGATAGATAGATAGATAGATAGATAGATAGATAGATAGATAGATAGATAGATAGATAGATAGATAGATAGATAGATAGATAGATAGATAGATAGATAGATAGATAGATAGATAGATAGATAGATAGATAGATAGATAGATAGATAGATAGATAGATAGATAGATAGATAGATAGATAGATAGATAGATAGATAGATAGATAGATAGATAGATAGATAGATAGATAGATAGATAGATAGATAGATAGATAGATAGATAGATAGATAGATAGATAGATAGATAGATAGATAGATAGATAGATAGATAGATAGATAGATAGATAGATAGATAGATAGATAGATAGATAGATAGATAGATAGATAGATAGATAGATAGATAGATAGATAGATAGATAGATAGATAGATAGATAGATAGATAGATAGATAGATAGATAGATAGATAGATAGATAGATAGATAGATAGATAGATAGATAGATAGATAGATAGATAGATAGATAGATAGATAGATAGATAGATAGATAGATAGATAGATAGATAGATAGATAGATAGATAGATAGATAGATAGATAGATAGATAGATAGATAGATAGATAGATAGATAGATAGATAGATAGATAGATAGATAGATAGATAGATAGATAGATAGATAGATAGATAGATAGATAGATAGATAGATAGATAGATAGATAGATAGATAGATAGATAGATAGATAGATAGATAGATAGATAGATAGATAGATAGATAGATAGATAGATAGATAGATAGATAGATAGATAGATAGATAGATAGATAGATAGATAGATAGATAGATAGATAGATAGATAGATAGATAGATAGATAGATAGATAGATAGATAGATAGATAGATAGATAGATAGATAGATAGATAGATAGATAGATAGATAGATAGATAGATAGATAGATAGATAGATAGATAGATAGATAGATAGATAGATAGATAGATAGATAGATAGATAGATAGATAGATAGATAGATAGATAGATAG